>JAKCPI010012213.1:0-10677 GCA_023213315.1 Euborellia annulipes | reverse complement strand
TTCTTGGGGCAAGGAGCTTTCTGGGGAGGGCCAGGCCCCACCGGCACCCCCCTAGTTACCCCCATGTTTCTAAGCTTTTTAACTGACGCTTCAAATACTTCAGTAGTTGAATACACAACTAATTTCTAATTTTTTCAGGATAAATGGAATTTTCTCGATTTTCATCACCCCTAACTATTATTATTATTATTATTTTTCTTCAATTTTCTAGAATCTCAGTCAATCCTGGAAGAATTTAAGAGCACCATCATGAAAAATAAGCGGAGAAAAAAATTTTTTTTTTTTCAAAATAAAAAAAATAGAACGCAAAATAATCCCACTCTGAAATTTTCAGAGCATTTGTAGAAAAAATCAAAGTTTTTTATAAAAAAAAAAAAAATTAAAAAAAAGTGTCCTTCATCCCGAAATTTTTGTTTTTTTACGAAAATCTCAAAAAAAACGTTCAAGATGAATCTGTAAAATTTTGTCATATTTTTTTCTGAAAAGTACATTTAAAGACAAAAATTTCAAAAAAAAAATCGTCCCGATAAGTTAATTTTTGACAGTTTTACGGTTATTTAAAAAAAAAAATCGATGTTTTTTGAAAATGCTATAACTTTTTTTTGGCTGGGTCGAAAAATCTGAAAAAATTCTCAGACACGTTTTCAATAGGGTATAAAAAGATAACAAAGTTTCAGCCAAATCAAAAATGGTCGGGTTCAAAAGTGGTCGAGTTGACGTGGAATGCCCCATATATATATATATATATGTACTTACCAAAATAGAAATTGTATGAATCCGGGCTGGAGTTATCCATTTCAAACCCTCTATGCATTACTAAAGGCGATGCCTTAACCAAGTCGAGCAGACAAGCACAGCAGGTAAAAACTAGAAAGAAAAAAAAAGAAAGAGAATTAGGAATAATTTTCCACTCGTACGTATATATATACACACATTTAATTGATAATTTTGTTAATATTTTTTTGAATATTTGGCATAATTGAAACAAAAAGCTCTATACCCAATGCTTTTCAATAGGAAAATACTCAAATTTTTTTCAAAAATTTTTAGCCTCCCAATTTGGGGATTTATAATAAAAAAAAAATTTCATTTCAAAATTTCTTAGAGAAGTTGATCAAAAAGAGTATGACATGTTGATTTGAGATCCCAATATGTGTTATTTTAATGTGATTGAGTTAATATGTTTAATTAAATATAGTTATATTATTAATTCTAGTCCCTTAATCCCACATTCTCTTTCATTTGATATTAAATACAAAAAAAAATATAAAAATTTCAAATAGTTTTTGCATCATTATGGGATCTTTTCATCAGATAAATGTTCATGTTTAAAATAAAGAATATCGAATGTAAATGTAAGAGATGATTTTAAAAAATTAATAAAAAGATGATTTTTCTAATATGAAAGATAAGAAATGAATTTATCAAAATCAATTAAAAATAAATTATATATATATAGTATATATAATATTTTTAATTTTATTTTTAATCGAAGGAAACCGAACTGCATACCGAGGACCGAAACAATTAGGTCGGGACCCTTGCAAGTTGTTAAAAAAAAAAAAAGATTCTGGGTGGCTTGGTGTTTTATAGTAAAGATTAGCCAGATCTCCTCACTTTATATATACATGTATATTGGATCACACTGACACTGGTATAAATTCATAAATTATTTTGATAAATCCATTCTCTTCTTTTTCAAATTAGAAAATAATCTTTTATTTTAAATATTTAAGATGAATATTATCTGATTCCAAATTAAAATCAAAACTATTTGGAAATTTATTTTTTGTATTTAATTACTATCAAATAAAAGGAAAAAATATTTAAGATTACAACTGCATGCACAATTAAGACTTACTATAAATTAATAAAACATACTATCAATTTAAATCACATTTAATTAGAAAGATTAATTAGTGATTTAAGTGTTAAATGAGTTATATTAAAATTTTGTTAGCTGATATTTGAAAGATCTGTCAGTCTGACTTAGCGGAACACAAGACTATATTTAAATAATTCACTCACATATAATTGGAAAAATTAAAATAATTAATAAAATATAACCAAGGGTTTATAAAAGAAAATAAATAAATGAGAAGTATGAACAAGAGATTAAAGGTTAAAACGGCTGGGCAAACTGACAAACACATATAATGATTTAATTTGTTAGAAATAAATATTACATAATAAAATCATGCGAAATAGATTAATTACCATGAGAATTAATTAAATTTACCTGTAAAATGCACTTATTAGACATAGTGATTGGCAAACTTTGACCGCCAAAAGCATAAAGAGAAACGTGTTCACAAAGTGACAGACCAGAGAAGCTGCCATAATGGACGACCAACTCTGACATAAAAAAAAATTTATAAGAAAAAAAAAATTTATAAAATAAATTATTCTAACTTTAAAAAATAATTTAGAATAATTTTTTATATAAATTTTTATTTTTCTTTTAATTTATTTTTCATTATATAAAAAAATAAAATTTAAATTTACATGTCTGTTAAAAATTGTATTTTTCTTTTTTCAAAACAATAAAATTATTTTACAAACAAAATTAATTTTAAAAAATTCTTCCAACCTATATTTTAAAGTTAAAATAATTTATTATTTAAGTTTTATTTTTCATAAGAATTTTGTTATATGAAATGCTGTTTCTCATCTGTCATCAGTTGTCAATGAAAATAATTTCAACATTAATTTATTTTCAACAAATCTAATATAAATATAAAATTTGCATATATATTTTCTTTTCAAAAATTATAATTATTAATTTATTTCCTTCTTAATTAATTTTATTTTTTTATATCACCACTTGAATATATTTCATAAAATTTAATTCATGATATGACATTTCTATTTTTAATTTTGAGAGAATTTAATCAATTTTAATAATTTGCAACGTGGGGTGACTTTTAAATAAGGATATTTAATTACTTCATGTGACCCTTTATATTAATTGAAAATTTTAATTTTAACAATTTCTCATTTAGAAATTTTTTCAACTATGAAACCCTTGTTATTAAGTATATTATATATATATATATATATATATATATAGAACCTTTCCCGGTTGTAATCGGTATAATATAATTTAATAAATAAATACAATAAACCCTCAGCAACCGAGAGAAAAAAATAATAATATATATATATATATATATATAAACAAATATATAAAGGCCTATAGATTTCTATATATGACCTCCATCCAAAAACACTTGGTAATAATTTAATTTTTCAGCTTCTTCTTTTACTAGTGGATATCCCTACTTTCCTTCTTTTTTTTTCTAAGGGTCCCTCGTTTTATTCTCAATCTCTACAATACCCTTTCCTTACACTCCAATCCCTTCTGCTTGAAGTGTCCTCGATTATACAATCCATCCATCTTACTTCCCACCTTCAAATCCAACATTCCTTGCCCCTACATAATCCTTTTCTCTCGTAATTACATGACCAAATCTTTTTCGATGCATCTATCATCCCTGGAAAATTCGATGGTGTAGCCCCCGAAATTTTTCAAAATCTATATACATATATACGGGTATATAGCCAATATCTATATTTTTGTTTGAAAAAGTGCGTAGCATAAATAAAATAAATAAAAAAATACTAATATATAAGAAATTTTTTAATAAAACTTTTGTTTTTGAGAGGGTCGGGCCCCTCAGGGCTCAGGTCAGTTGAATACGGAAAAATTTGAATAAAAAAAAATTTAATGAAAATTTGTCTTTCGGGCCCCTCGGGGCTGAGATATATCCGGTATTTTAAAAATATTTTTGTACGAATATTTTAGTGTAAACCAGTCTTCAAATTAAAATATCATGGGCACAAGGTAGATAAATTCTTGTTTAAATAAAAGATGACAAATATAATTTTTCATATATATATTCCAAGCAACGTTTTTGAAGAGCTCAAAAGGGGATGGGGACGCAATTAGTATCTGCTCGCAAAATAAAAAAATATTAAAAAAATAAATTATAATTTATTAAAAAATATATTTTGAAGAAATTCTATTGAAAAACATTAAAAAAAATAAAAGAAAAAGGTATTTGATGTTTGCAGGTTGATGTCTTCGATGAGGAATATGATGACGTTTCGGTCGCATCTGGCCGACCTTCGACCGAAACGAACGGCTAGTGAAGACTGACGTTTCTCGGCAAATATGTGCAAGTGTGAGTCGTCTTTCGGACAAGGCAAGAAAATGAAGTTTTGGCAGTCTCTCTCATCGATCTCGATTGATATTCGGGCAGCCCAACAGCCAGGAAACGAGAGATCTGATGATTGTGAAGGCTTCACTGCCAACCACCGAGCCATGGAGAGATGGTGACAGCACACAGCCAGTAATATATATATATATATATATATATATTGAAAAATTATATTTGTCATCTTTTATTTAACCAAGAATTTATCTACCTTGTGCCCATGCGATTTTAAATATTTTTGTGTATGGGAGGGGGTATTTAAAAATGAGTTCGATATGAATGAGTTCTATGGGAACATGGATTCTGTCCGAGAGAGATTACAATCTTCTTTACACATATATATATGGGTGATTCTACGCTATTTGGATTTTTTGTGTCCAGAAACCAAATATACTCTGTTCAATTTAATATTCATGATTTCCTTAGTTGACATTATTTTCGTATCTGATAAAGGCCAGAAGATATTTTAATTTTTTTGAGTTTTATTAGCATCAGAAGAAATATGTTACTTGAAGAAAGACACTATTGGCAGAATTGTGAAAATTAAGCTAGGAAAGTGACAGACAATTAACTATTTATAATGAAAGCTGAATTAATATTAAAAAAACATACATATTATATCTATAAGATATTAAGGAAACAAAATTTCGTCCCTACCCGTGGGCGGGTATTTTCCCTGACAGAGTTTTTTTTTTATTCCATTTTTTGGCATCGAAGGCCATTTAGACCCCGTATCTATTTATTTCAATTGGATTGATAGCTAAATCCAATTGAAATAAATTTTTGTCGCATTAGACGGGATGCGAACCCTTGAATGTGCCTGAATAATGACAGCCAAACTAATGACAAAACCACATATTACGTTAAAAAAAACAATACGCGTCTTTCTTGCCAAAGTTTCGACGTAATTCATGACATTTACATACAATAAACATTGCATTGTACATATGTAGAGTTACGTAACGATAAAATATAAAGAGATTTATTTACCAGAATAAATACTGCATCGACTGGCCCAAACACACTTTATGACAATTGTTAAATTTATACATTTGTACTTGTTCCCTTATTGCCTTGTGCAGTGCGCATGCGTCTTTATTTGTCATGCGCGCAGCCCAACGCCCGTTGCATGCTCGGCCATGATGGTCAGTTGTTTTTCTCCCTTGTTAATCTCTCCATGATAACATGTAATCAATCTCTCCCTTTATTAATAAAGTATCTGTTCTTTTCTCTCCTACAATGGTCTTCATTCATTTAATCTAACATGGTAGCAGAGCGTGGTTTGAAATTTGAAGTTGAAATTGAAATTGTTTAAAGAAGATTAATATTGAACTTTGTGTTTTGTGAATTATTTTTTAAAAGTGAAAATTGAACTGCAAAATGGCGTCGTCCGCGAGAGCTGAAATTTTAATCCCAACGTTTGATGGACTCGAGTATAATAATTGGAAGATTAGAATTAGTAAATATTTAGAACTTAAAAAGTGTAAAGTGGTAATTGAACGTGAAAAACTAGATACTGATGATGATGCGAAATGGGGGGAAATGGACATTAGAGCTACCAATATTATATATAGCGCGATAACCAATAAACAACTCGAATATGTAAGTGAATTAGACTCTTCCTTTAAAATAATATCTAAGTTTGATGAAATGTACAAAAAGAAATCAACGGCATTGCAAATTATATGCAGAAATAATTTAGAATCTATCAAATTAAAGAATTTCTCGGAAGTGAAAACGTTCTTTGACGAATTTGAAAAGGCTATAAACGAACTCAAACAAGCGGGTGCTTCTATAAGTGAACAAGAAAAATTGAACTATATGCTGAAATCTTTACCCATTAGTTATAGTCACATTGGAGACCTAATAGATGTATTACCTGAAAAGGAAAGAACTGTTGATTATTTAAAAAACCGAATTAAAATGAAGTCTCTCGAAAATGAAAAACAAGAAGAAAGGCAACCAGCTGAAAAAACAAATGCGTTTAAAGTGGAATCTGGAAGAGAAAACACTTACGGTTATGGAAGACCAGGACATTTCAAAAGAGACTACCGATATGGACGTGGTGGACCCACAAATTATGCTAATCATCAAGGTCGCGGACACACGAGTGGTCGAGGTCATGGATTTGGAGGATTTCGAGGTGCGCGTGGACGCGGAACATACTCACGTGGTCGAGTTTTCTCCCATAGTAATTTTAATACAACAATTTTAAATAACATGTCTGTTACAAATAATAAAAATAATTTACAAGGACAAATAGAGTGGTTATTAGATAGTGGATGCACGGATCACATTATAAACACTGATGAACATTTTGTTGAGGATGTGGTGCTGAAAGAGCCAATAAAGGTTAGAGTTGGAGACGGGAGAATTCTGGAGGCCACAAAGGTTGGAAATATAATTACTTATTTTAATGTATACGGAAATATATCCAAAATAACTTTGAAAAATGTGTTTTATGTTAAAGAAATGAAAGCAAATTTATTAAGCTATTCTAAAATAACAAATAATCATTCTATTATTTCAAGAGGAAATTTATCAAAGATTTATAAGTTCGATGGAAGTTTGTTGGTGATAGCAAAAAAAGAACAAAATCTTTACAAGGTTACAAGTTTTATAAGAAGAGAAGAAATAAAAACAAACGTTGCTCGGGGCACAATGACAGTCAAGGAGAAGTTACATCGTGTCTTGGGACATATAAATTTTAAACAGTTAACTACCTTGTGTAAGGAAAAGCTTTTGGAAGGTTTACCTGAAGAGATAGAATCGGACTATATGAAATGTGCTGTTTGTATTCAAAATAAAATGCACAACTTACCTTTTAAGAAAGATAATAGACGAAGAGCACAGGATATATTGGAAATTGTCCATACAGATTTAAATGGGCCCCACAGTACTCCAGGAAATTGTGGTGAAAAATATTTTTTAACCTTTATCGACGATTATAGTAAGCTAGCAAGAGTTTATTGTATCCAATCTAAAGACCAAGTGATGGAGTGTTTTATGGAATATGTAAATGAAGTTCAAAACATGACTGGAAAGGTGATTAAAGAATTAAGATGTGACAATGGTCGAGAGTATTTAAATGCCAGATTGTATCAATTCGCAAGGGAAAAAGGCATATCAGTGAAACCTTGTCCGGCCTATGTTCACGAGTTAAATGGTACTGCAGAGAGATTTAATAGAACGATTATGGATATGGCAAGATGTTTGTTGGCCGAGGCTCGTGTTGATAGACGTTTTTGGCCGGAGGTTGTGAAGACAGCGGCATACTTGAAAAATAGAACATTAACTAATACGATGGAGAGAAGAACACCATATGAAATATTTTTTAAAAGAAGACCATCTATAGAAAACTTAAGGTTGTATGGAAGCCGAGTCTATGTGAGGACACCGGAGCAGTTGAGAAGATCGAAGTGGGACAAAAAGGCCGAGCTGGGAATTTTGCTTGGATACACCGAGGTTGGTTACAGAGTTTTGATCAACGGAAGAGTAATAGTGGCTAGACACGTTGATATTGTTGAGGAAGATGTCAGATGTGTTGGTTTCGATGAAGAGGTCGACGAGGGGGAAGTGAAGCAGGAAGACACAGTGAGTGATCCAAGTGAAAAAATGCAAAGTATTAATAATGTTGGCGATCAAGAGGATGATGATGAAGAGGATGAAGAACCCAGTGTTGAAGGAAGACCGAAAAGACAAATTAAAGCCCCAGTTCGATTTGATGATGAATTTAATTATAATTGCATATTAGTAAATTATTGTGATGCTTTGGTCCCGGACTCATTTCAAGAGGCGACAGAGGGTGATGAGGCTGGACATTGGGACGAGGCTATGAGTCAAGAGATAGAGAGTCTTAAGAAAAACAATACATGGACTTTAGTAAATAAACCCAATGATAAAAAAGTTTTAGATGTTAAGTGGATTTATAAAAAGAAAAATAATAATATGTACAAAGCTAGATTAGTGATCAGAGGTTTCCAGCAGACTGAAAAAATTGATGATACCTATTCTCCTGTTGCTAGGATGCAAACATTAAAGTTGTTATTATCATATTGTTGCCAAAATAAATTAGAAATCCATCAGATGGATGTAGAGACCGCATTTTTAAATAGTAAAATATCCTCAAATGTATTTGTTAAACAACCACAGGGTTACGATGACGGCTCAGGTAGGGTGTATAAATTAAATAAATCTCTATATGGGTTAAAGGAAAGCCCACGGCTATGGTATGAATGTTTCAATGATTTTATTAATACATTAGGCTTTCGGAGATGCAAATATGATTTTTGTTTATATACTAAAACTGTGAAAAACTTAACAATTTTTATTTTAATATTTGTAGATGACTTACTCATTTGTAGTAGAGATAAACGGTTAATAAACGAAACAAAAATTCAATTATGTAATAAGTTCAAAATAAAAGATATGGGTCAAGTAAAAAATTATATAGGAATAGACATTGATTATAATTATAAAGAGAGCAATAAAATGACTTTAAGTCAAAAAATATATATAGAGTCATTAGCAAAAAAATATAAAATAGAAAATTCTAAATTGTATAAAACTCCAATGGAAATTAACTTAAAACTAGAAAAGTCGAACATTGTATCTGATAATGTTAAATTTAGAAACCTAATAGGTGCTTTATTATATATTAGTTGTGGCACCAGGCCCGATATATCTTTTAGTGTAAATTATCTAAGTAGATTCCAAAATAATTTTAATGAATCGCATTACAAATATGCTTTAAGAATTCTAAAATACCTATATTTAACAAGAGATTTGAAATTGACATATTGTAAAAATAATTATCAAAATGAACCAATAGACTGTTTTGTGGATGCCGACTGGGCAGGTGACATTATCGATAGAAAGTCCACAACTGGATTCATTATAAGAGTATTTGGTAACGTTGTATATTGGAGATCAAAAAAACAAAATAGTGTTACAAAGTCATCTACATTCGCAGAATATATTGCTTTATCTGAGGCTGTAACTGAAGTTATTCTTTTATATAATATTCTAAATGATGTATTTTTAAAAATTGAAAATCCTGTAAAAATTTATGAGGATAATTCAGGGGCATTAACTATTGCTAAATATGGCAACTTTACAAAAAATTCAAAGCATATTGAAGTTCATTATCATTTTATTCATGAGAATGTCAAAAATGGTACAATCAATGTTATTAAAGTAGATTCAGAAAGTAATTTAGCCGATTTGTTGACGAAATCATTGGGAAGTGAAAAGTTTGTAAGATTCAGAAACATGTTGAATATGAAATAAGTAAATTAATATATTTTTGTAAAACAAGTGCAAATGTAAGAAGGGGTGTTAAATTTATACATTTGTACTTGTTCCCTTATTGCCTTGTGCAGTGCGCATGCGTCTTTATTTGTCATGCGCGCAGCCCAACGCCCGTTGCATGCTCGGCCATGATGGTCAGTTGTTTTTCTCCCTTGTTAATCTCTCCATGATAACATGTAATCAATCTCTCCCTTTATTAATAAAGTATCTGTTCTTTTCTCTCCTACAATGGTCTTCATTCATTTAATCTAACAAGAATTCAAAAATAATTCAGTTATATTATTTGAATTATGCTCAACGCCGTTAGCTTGCTTCTTACTTCAGACTGTACTACGCCTGTTATTCATGGCCATTGTTATCCTTTTTTGGCAGTTTTTATGATAAATTTTATCTTTTAATTTTTCCAGAATAGATGACATCATTTTTAGGTCACGTGAAAACAAGTATTTTTTTTTATAATAACAAATACTTTTAAAATGTATTTTCATTAATTATGTTTTGGGGTTTACTTATGTTTATAATTATGGTAAAAAATATTATGTCAAGTTAATAAATAAATGAATGTCGAACTAAAACTAGTAAAAACTCAGAAATGGGACAACTCAGAATACTGGACATTTATGACTATTTTCAAATATTAATTCCTAAATGAAAACAGTTATCGTGAATTGACTAAATGGCCCCACAAAACACGATATTCTTTATTATTTAAGAATACAGTTATCAATGATTATAATTATTTTAACATATATTTTTTCCAACTGACCAATAAATTCAAATAGCGTAGAATCACCCATATATATTTTCCCATTGGAAATTTTTTTAACACCCCAATTCATCACATTAATTTAATTTTTTTTATTTAAATAAATAATTAATACCTATGTATATATTAATTGCAACCCCCCCTCTTTTCGCCCTAACGAGGGGCTGGCCCCCCCCCTAACAAGGGCCCGGCTACGCCCATGAAACTGGCTCATAGCGCTTATATTAATTTACATTCGACCCTGTTTTGGGACCATGTCATATCTCAGTAACTCCGACGTGATAGAAAATATTGGTTTGCAGATTTGAAATCAGCACACCAAAATTATAAAACACCTATTTTGGTATTTCGGTGCAAAAATTTTTTTAAAATTTGTTGACTAGT
>JAKCPI010012212.1:0-18489 GCA_023213315.1 Euborellia annulipes | reverse complement strand
TCTAAGAATAGACAAAGTGTTATACTTGGATTCATTTCTCTAGATTATTATGCAATCTACATAGAAATAAAAACAAAAGAAATTTTTTCATATTTAAATTTGCTATTTTTTTTATCCGAATTGAGAAACATTTTGATGAAATTGCTTAAATTTTTCTTGAAAAGGAGACCTGATGAAGATTTTTAAATAGCCTATAAAACGTATGCATATAATATTTTTAAATAAGATGAGAAAAATATTTGATCAATTAGTACTAAAATCACAGCAAAGAGTAAATTTAAACATAAAATTTTAATAAGATAAAATGCAATAAATAATAAAAACCGCCAAGATCGACTAATCCTCTCATATACAACATTTCTTTCACTACATGAAATGGAATCATTAATTAAATTAAAAAATTAAAAAAAAAGAATATTTCTTTTCAATATAAACTTTATAGCAATTTGAAGATTTTTATTAAACAAGCAATTTTATTGCTAATTAAATTTTATTTAAATAAGGAATATAATACTGGAACTCTTTCATAAAAATAAATAGAAATTATTACTAACTGGATAAAAAAAAATTAAGCATCCAAAACATAAAACTCAGCAATTTTAAAGAGGCGCCCAACAAGGAAACTTGTTTTTTATTTTTTTTTATTTCATTGTTTCATCTTTTTTTGAATTTATTATTATTATTATTCTATTATGATTTGTGTGAGTCTAACAAGAGTGTATAAATAATCGCTAGTGTAATTATCGTTAATTCCATTTGACTTTTATATAAATTTCGCATCTGTTGAATAGGATTTTAGTTTCTAACGAGAAAATAAAGTATCGGTTTGGTTATTCTATTGTATTCAAGTTGTCAGAGAAATATTTTTATATAAAAGATTTAATTTAATTAAAAAAACTTTCAAACTTTAAACTCACTGTTAGTAGAATTTAGATATCGTTAATTGGCTTGGTTTGCAACTCGTTTTCAAGAGTACTGGTTCCAAAAAAAAGTCATTTTAATTTATTGTCATCACTACAAATGTTTACATTCTGGAATATTAAAAATTTTAATAATAATTAAACTGTACTTCAACAATCAAGGAAGAGCTATATATTATACTTTTAAACGAATAATGTACGTTTATTTGTAAGCACATTAGTTCTCGAAAACGGCTCTAACCATTTTTTTCAAATTTTAAATATTTATAATTTCCGGTAAACAAAACAAATTACGCTAGGTCTTGTCTTTGAGAGACTTCGAGTACTAATACTTTTTTAGTTTTTTCCAATTTTAAAAAACCACCGAAGTTCCAGCTCGGAACTTTTATTAACGTAAGATATTATTTTAGATAAAAAAATATTATATCAGATAACCTTTCTATTGAAAATAATTTTCATATTAAATTTATGGAATAATTCACAGCAATAATGATAATTTATAAATTTGATGAAATCATATAATATCCCATAATAATAGAAGAGGTAATAATAATAGGAGAGAAAGGGTTTGCCTTCTCCCTAATCATTATTGAAAGGTGTTTTTTACAAGAGCAAATAATAAAATAAAAGAACCGTTTGGAGATTCAAAGAACAGCAGGAATTGCAAAAGCACTCAGAGTTAAGTGGATCCAGGTTAAAGGTTAACCTTCGAATCTCTAAATAAAAGACATGGGAAGTCCTTTAGAAAAAAAAAAAAAAAAAAAAAAAACAAAAACTAGGGAGGTTTTTATAAAGAACTAATTTTCATTTGTTTAGGTCCAACGTCTGATAAAAATCGGGGCTCGGGTTTTTATTATAATAAATGTGAAGGGGGCGGATCCAGGAATCTATTTTCAACACGTCATTTTAACGATGCCAGTATAATTTATTAACAAATTAACATATTTTGTATACTAGTAAAAATAAAAGTTCTAAGAAATGGATTCTAATGAGAATGTATATAAAAGATTGAATCCCCTTTCACCACTCCAAAATAATTTAATATTAACCAATAAATTTGTAAATTCTTTTATAGTTTTTAATGAATATTACAAAAATATACCTAGTAGTCCAACTATGGTTTAAAATGTTATGGAGTCTTTGGCGATATTAATGCATTTAAATTATATTATTAAATATAAAGGAGCCCTCGGGGCGCGTAAGGTTAGCGTGCTAACCTCATATACCAAACGTCGCGGGTTCGGACCCCAGGCAGTCCGATTATTTTATTTAAGCCAATTGGATACCAAATGGCTTAAATAAGAATGCCTGGACCCCATATATGTATATTTATCAATAACGGATATCGTAAAAAGTCTTATATGGCCTGAGTTGCCGAAAAGACTGTGTGAATGTGTGTGTGAGTGTGAGTGTGAATGAGGAAAAAAAAATATAAAGGAGGTCTTAATGGCCTGAGATGCCAAAAGGCTTAAAAGGGATATATTATAGTAACAAGCAACTCACGATATACTGAGATATTTTTTTTGACACTAAACTTTAAAGACTGATGAGAAAAAGATAAATATTAAAAAAAAAAAAAAAACTTTAAAATAATTTTTTAAAGAATCTTTTAGGGCATCTGAAGCTAAAGAGATAAATAGAACAATTTAATACATATAAACAGAACCTTCAAGAAAGAAACTGGACAAGAGATGATTTTCAATGGAGCACCTTCAAAGCAAGAAGTAGCCAATCGATAAACTTTAGAATTTTTTTGTTGATATTTAAAGGTGCGAGAGAATGATAGATATTTAGATTTTTCAGCTTTGAACCTCAAATGAAGAACATCAAATTGTCTGTGTTTATTTATTCACCTACTGGCTAGTATTAGTTGTAGTAAGTATTTAGAAACATTCTTGTCACCTATTTTTTTTATTTTTTCAAAAGAACAATCTTAACACTTCCTCTTTCAATGTTTCAGCTTAAGACCACGTAAACCCGGTCTTGTCCTTGGGACTTGATTAGAATTTATTTCACTATTAAATAATGAATTGACTATGATTAAGTTAGTCATGAAACACCTTTTAAGAATAATAAATGATTTTTTTTTTCTAGAATTTTTTATTTTTTCTAGTCACAATGTCAAACATAAAAAAAAAAATTTCCGAAGAGATAACTTATGATAATTTCATAATCATATTCCTAGCGGAGAAACCCTGCCCAGGTAGAGCTAAACACTCAATCCACCTCCTCATACAAGTTCTCAGAAGTAATTTTTTGATTTCCGATTGCAGTTCATTGAAAGGCAGCAGACATTCCAGTCAAGCAAGAAGCCAAGTCACTAGCAAGATCATCACGCTCCGTCTACTCGACTCCGCAACATCAGCATCATCAGCGTCATCACAACCGCTAAGCTCAATTCAAGGGAAATCATTCCAAATGATTTAATAAATACACTGGGATTACTAAATCCTGCTTTTATATTGTGTACATTTTACCGAAGCCGATCTAATTTTTCATCGTTAAAAAAATGAAATAATTTATTTGATGTTTTCAAAGACAAACTAATTTTTGGTTTAAATATATTTATTTCCTAAGCCGATGTTTCAAGTGCCTCTCATTTTCAAGACATGGACCATTACAGTCCCGGCATCCTGAAATTGTCATAAGTATAATATATGAGTGTCACTAAAGACAATATTATCCCTTCTTCTTGGATACTCAATAAATATATGGCATAGTAACCACATATTTATTATACTTCCCAAACAGCTTGGAATATTGCAGCAATATTACAAATCTCTGACAATATTGACAATATTGCAGCGCAAACAGCAATATTCCTGCAGGCAGACAGGAATTTTGCAGCAAACCAATTGTTAAACCTAGCTTCAACACCCAGACGGCTTGGAATATTGCGCTGCAATAATGCAGCAATATTGTCGATATTGTGCAAGATTTGCAATATTCCATGCTGTCTGGGGTTGTGATGATTGTAAGAGGCAGGAAAAACTGTACGTAGACGGCCTAAGTTCTGAAGATGGGTATAGACTCCAAAACGTTGGAAATAGGAAAAAGTAAAATTTCTCTCTATTCTTTGAAATTATTAATATTTCACAGTCTTGTTCCTAAATTTTCTTCAACATTTTTTTAATTTCCCTAATTTAGTAAAACTAAACATAAGAAACCAGAATCGTATCACGTGATGCTTAAAAAATAAGAAGCAAGGGGAAATACTAACATATGAAGAAATGTCTGGTAACTGGTGGTAGCAAAATAACAATACCTAGCTATTGGTACTCACCAGAAGTGAGCCTCTGAGTAAAATTTGAATTTGAAAAGAAAATTATATATTTTAATAAACTAATTAGATAAAATATAAAATGATAAATTGACTGGCAAATTAAGTTGAGCCAGATTAGAGAGAGAGAGAGAAAAAAAATTAATCGAGTTTAATTCAGAGTCAATCATTTCCAATTAGGAGATTTTCAAAAGGAAGGTGAACAGTTATTTGCTGCAGACTGCAATCTTGCAGAGCAAACTTGTTTTTGTTTGCATTAAAGCCTCTTTCTCGAGTGGGTCTAGGCGGGCCTAACCACCCCAACCCCAAAAAAATTTTTTAAAAAAACCAATTTTTTCTTTAAAGAAAAAAAAAAAAAAAAAAAAAAAAAAAAAAAAAAAGCAAAAATAAAAAAACAAAAAAATTAAAATATTTACAAAAAAAAAAAATTGGGAAAAAAAAAAAAAAAAAAAAATTCGGCAAAAAAAAAAAACTTTAAAAAATTTTAAAATATTTAAAAAAAGGTAAAAAAAAAATTTCCCTCTAAAAAAAAAACTAAAAAAATTTTAAAATATTTTAAAAATCGGGGAAAATTGGAAAAAAAAGGTAAAAAAAAAAAAACGGCAAAAAAAAAAAAACTAAAAAAATTTTAAAACATTTTAAAAATTTGGTGAAAAAAAAAAAAAAAAAAAAAAAATTTTCCCGGGGGGGCAACTTTGGTTCCGGGGGGGGTAAAAAATTTTTACCCACCTTCCAAAAAAACCCCTTTTTTTTTTAAAGGGGGCGGGAAAAAAAACCAATACCCTCCCACCCCAAGAGGGGTTAGTGGTGGGATCTCGATTCCAATACCGATCTAGATCCAGTTTTATAGGAAGAACCTCGTTATTAGAAAAAAAAATTACAATTTGAAAAGTTGATTTTATATGTCATTATCAAGTAGATTTATTAATTCTTTATAACGGGATTTTGAAGTGGCGAGATAATTCAAAGCCTTTACGAGGTATTTAAGTTTCAAAATTTTATTTTGATTTGATTTTCTCGTATTCAGAATTTTAGTTTATTGCAACAACTATATCGTTAAAATAGACATTTATAATTGGAACTCAACAGGGTTTTTTTTGCAAGAAGAATACAAAATACACAAAAATTTTCATATCCGATATCAAGTACGTGTTTGCGTTTAATTCTTACCAAAATATAATAAAATTCTTATTTAAATTTATTAAATGATAATGAAATATTTATGTTAGTAATAAAATAATTAAAATTAACTTATCATTAATATTTCATAATCAAAAGGAAGAAAAATGTTGGTTTATTAAGACATTAAAGATTCATTAAATATTATAATAAATCTTTACAACGAAAAAGAAAAACAAAAAAACCTCTTAGAATGAATAAAAGATGTAAGCAAAGTGGAGTTGAAGAGAAAATGACATGAATATTTAGAAGAAAGAGTTGTTTGTTATTCATCCTTAAAATAAAAAAAAAAAAACACAAAAAGATTAAATTATCTTAAATTGATTGATTGATTTGATTTGATTTATTAAATTATATTGGGCCCAAGGGCTGGTTAAGGCCCCATTAGCCCTTATGAAAATAATACATGATATATATAAATATGGATTATTATAAACATCTCTCTCTGACTCTCGTGCCGAGCGGTTGTGCGTATGTAGAGCGCTCCGTCCTGAACCACCGGGTCTCGGCTTTTTAATTGTTTCTTGTTATCTGAAAGTGCCCTTCATTCACAACTATTACTTACAAAAATAAGAATGCCACCAAAAGCAAACACCAATCTTACCATCGACATTGTTAGGACTGCCCTTAAGGAGGTGCTGGAGGACCAGGGTACCATTGCTGGAATTGTTGCCGCCCTTCAACCGGCTCTCAGCAGGATTATAGACGAGGTGAGAGAAGGGTTCCAAAAGGAACTCAATAATATCAGAAGAGAATGCTTCTCCAGAATTGACTCTCTGGAGCAGCAATCCAAAAACAACTCAATATTGTTGTTCGGCGTGGGGGAGGGCGGCTCCAATAACGAGGTGACTTCGCCTACAGAAGATGTCATCTCAATTTTTAAGGAGCGCCTGAAGGTTGACATCGGCCTCGGAGACCTTGATCGATGCCACCGTATCGGTCGCAAAAAGAAGTTGGATACCAAGTCGACTTCTTCCCCTCCTCGACCAATACTTGTCAAGTTTACTTCGAACATAGTAAGAAGTAAAATATATCAACGAAAGGCTCAACTGAAGGGCACAGGGCTTATAATGAGGGAGGACCTCACGCCACATCGACGACGCCTCCTGAAAGCTGCAATTGAAAAATTCGGAAGTCGAAACGTTTGGACATCGGGAGGAAACGTCATCTTCAGAGACGCTGAGGGTAAAACGTCGTCATTTCATGAACCCTAAACTTACCTCGTCCGGCTTCGAATCCCTTTTTATGTTTTGTTTTGTTTTTTGTTTTGTTTTTTTTTTTTGCTTTCACCCCTTTTAATGAACTTATAATTTTCCTTTAAATCAATTGAAATTTTGAACAATTTTTTTTTTCTTTTTTCTCTCTCATTATATAATTATTTTGACAAAAATTTCAATATCTAATTTTGATTATAATTCGGAGTATTTATAAATAAATGATTATTTCAGTTCCCTAGTCGAATTTATCATATTTACTTACTGTACTTATCCTAATTATATCTAATCTATATTTATTATATAAGTTACATTTAAAATTCCAATTTAACTTGAATAAGTCAATGATCTGTTTAAAACAGTTAATTTCCATAAATAAGTAAAAAAAAAGGAAAAAGGGAGAGGGAGGGAATGAGAGGAGGATGAAACTGGAAAATATAGATGTATATGTATGTATATATGTATGAGTTTAAATGGATTATCTTTTCACCTATTAACATAAAGCTTAAAAACTAATTAGGCCTAATAGTATAGGCTTTTAAATTATTTTCGTACTATTGCAGCGCCTGCAAAGGGATTTACTTATTATTGTACTCGGATCTATAGTATCTTGTTTTGCCGGGGTCCCACGGTTCTTGGACTGGATTTGATCTATATATATATATACTTTTTGTTTTTGTTATTTTTTTTTTTTTTTTTTATTTATTATTATTACTTTACTGATCTGATTGTTACACAACACTAAAAGGGAACTGTGCACTTCTTGTTTGGTTATTATTAACTTATTGTTATTTTTATTTTATTTTATTTTTGTTTTTTTTTTTTCTCTTTTTTTTTAACTTTCGCGTCTTTGATCGTTTAAATGAGCGACGTTTCGGATTCTCGCGGACCGGCCGGTGGGGTTCGGGTTGCCCATGTCAATGCTCAATCGCTTGTGGGTAATTTTACAGACTTTTATAATTTATTCAATAATAGCAGATATGATGTAATATGTGTCAGTGAATCCTGGCTTAAGCCCCACCACTCTGATGGGTCAGTTTGTCTCCCGGGTTACAGGATCCTCAGACATGACAGAATCGGCCGGAATGGGGGTGGGGTGGCGATATATTTTCGAACTAATATGATAGTCAAATTAATAAGCAATTCTGATCAAGGCTCTCAATTTAGACCAGAGTACTTGATTGTTGAGCTAAATATTAACATTCATAAAATCTTACTAACGCTTTGTTATCGCCCCCCCAAGATTGGATATTTATCTCAAGTAGAGGATGACATCTTAAATTACTTCCATCTATATAAATATTTTATACTAATAGGGGATCTAAATATCGATATGTCAGGTGGCCTCATAAATCACGACTATCACTCTCTCACGAACCTGATCGGCTCGTTGAATCTCTTCTTGCTTAACACGGAGCCAACACATCATACCTCAACCTCTCACACCCTTCTCGATCTTGTTGTCGTCAACGATAAGTCTATGGTGGCCAACTTTGGACAGAGCTCGGTCCCGGGTTTGTCGAACCATGATATGGTATATATTGATCTGGAGTTTCAAATTTCTCGACCCAAGCCAGGGGTCGTTTCTTATAGAGATCTAAGAAATATCAACAGGGAGAGGCTAATTGAGAGCGCGGAGAACTACCCATGGGCACTAATTGAAAGAATGGATTCGGTTGACCGAATGGCATCGTTCATAACTGAGGGAATTAACGCAATCTACGACATCCATGCCCCTGTTAAAAAAGTATATTTCAAGAAAAAAAGATCCACCTTGGTTGTCAAAAGAACTGAAGGGTCTAATGAAACTTAGGGATAGCTTGTGGAGTGATTTTAAAATGACAAAGGACCCTAAAATGCTTGAATGTCATAGAGAGTTAAGAAATAGAGTGAAGGCTAAGATTCGAAATGCCAAGCTTAAATATGGGTCTGATATCATCGCTGAGGGGGTCCCCCCGGCTGAGTTATGGAAGAGGCTGAGGAGCCTTGGAGTGGGTAAGGTTAGGTCTAATGATCCCCCATCTATTCCATTGGACGAACTAAATAGACATTTCACGGACTCCAATATTATGGACTGCCCTTCTGGCTTGCCTGATGACCATCAGCCGAGTTATTTGCCCGATGATGTCTTTTTCTTTCAACACGTAACGGCTCTTGACATCAGAAAACAAATATTGGGTATAAAATCTAAAGGAGCTGGGTCGGACGGTGTGACCTCTCAAATGGTTAAATTACTAGTTGATGTCCTATCGGGGCCCTTTGCGTACCTTGTCAACTTCTCGCTCCAGACGGCAACTTTCCCCGAGCTCTGGAAAATGTCCTTGGTAAGACCCATTAACAAGATTCCCAACCCCCAGCACCCTTCGGACTACAGACCTATAAGCATTATCCCTACATTGTCCAAGGTCATCGAGGGTATAGTATTCAAGCAAATGTCCAGTCACCTCGAAAAATATGGTCTGCTGAATAATCTCCAATCGGGGTTCAGGCGGTCGCATGGGGTTGAGTCGGCTCTCGTAAAAGTGACAGACGATATCAGGAGAGCCATGGATGAGAGAATGGTCACTATACTTGTGCTCCTCGATCTCACAAAGGCATTCGATTCGGTATCCCATGCGAAATTGATTGAAATCCTCTGCAGATATCGCCTCTCCCATACGGCGATTCGGTGGATAGGGTCCTATTTGGACGGTAGAAGCCAGTGCGTATCGATTGGGTCATTGAGGTCGGATATTAGGGCTTTGAAGGCAGGTGTACCGCAGGGATCGTCATTGGGACCGCTTCTTTTCTTGCTCTACATCAATTTCATTCCTGGGGTAATAAAGGATTGCAAATATCACCTCTACGCGGATGATTTTCAACTGTATTGCCACTCTGAGGTTGCTAATCTCAATGACCGCATTGGTCTCATAAATGACGACCTGGGTCGGGTGGTGACCGCGTTGGGGGACTGGGACTGAGGGTTAATCCCCTCAAATCCAAGGCAATAATAGTGGGTTACTCGAGATTGCGCAACAGGGTCGACGAGGAGTCGTTGAACGGAATATATATTAATAACACCTTGATTCCTCTAAATGATACGGTGAAAAACCTGGGCCTGACATATGATAAAAATCTCTCCTGGAACAACGAGGTGGATGAAACCCGTAATAAAGTCTTCAGGGCCATCCACAGCCTGAAACAAATGGGAAAATTTCTCTCCATAAGCATGAAGGCTCGTTTGGTGCAGGCTCTGGTTTTCCCGTATTTCCACTATGGCTCGGTGGTGATGACGGACCTGACCTGCGTCTTGGCTAACAAGCTCCAAATAGGAAATAAAAAAACCTGTTTAAGGATTTCAAAATTTTTGAAACACAAATTCTTCTTCTGTTTATTAAGTAGTGTCAGATAATTAATTTTCTTCATTAAGAATTTACCTCCAGATACCAAAATTATAATTATTTAAAATTATAAATTTAAATAAACTTGTTTGACCAAATAAAAAAAATATGCCAAAAATGGTATATTTTTCTTTTAAGGAGGAAATCGTCAATCCTTTAATATTATATTAAAAATGTAGGTATGACAGACGGTATAGTAGACGTCATTTGAGGGGTAGCAGGGGGGTATTTCTCTCCATCCGCAAATAATTTAAAAAAAAAATGTATTTTTTAAGTCGGCTTAAATACATGTATTTGCAAAATATATCAATAGTAGTTAGGACGTTCCTGAAAGTCTGCTGTTTTATTTCTACCGGAATCACATTCTCTACAACTAGCATCAATTCTTACATTATCAAAAAATTTATGAATAGATAAATAAATAGATTTTTTGATGATGTATAAATTCATGCTTGTTGTAGAGGATGTGATTCCGGGAGAAATAAAACAGCAGACTTCAGGAATGCCTAATAGATTGATACATCGTGTAAGAAGGAAAAAAAGAAAAAGAATAGTATAAAAGAAATATTAAAAAAAAAAAAATTAATTAAATAGCATTCTAGTTTGCATAGCGTTTAATTCAATTGATGGAATCTGGCTGTGAGATGTCAATTTGTGTGATATGGAGGACGGCAGCCAGATAGGTAGCCTATTCAATAAAACAGACTCCTTTCAACAAAACGTTTCGGCCAAATTTATTGCGCCATCTTCAGTTGTTAAAGGAGTGCTGTCAGAAAATAGAGTTGTCATGTGTTTTTTCATAAGCAAACATTTAATAAATTGCCTATGTATTACAACAATGTAAATATACCAAAAGTCTGTACGATGTTACACTGAAGAGAAAATTCGAAATGTCTTTTTGGTATATTTACATTGTTGTAATACACAGGCAATTTATTAAATGTTTGCTTATGAAAAAACACATATGACAACTCTATTTTCTCATAAGACTCTTGAACAACTGAAGATGGCGCAATAAGTTTGGCCGAAACGTTTTGTTGAAAGGAGTCTGTTTTATTGAATGAGGCTATCTATCTGGCTGTCCTCACATATCACACAAATTAGCGTTTAATTCAATGAGCTTTACTAATTATTTGTGAAAAAGTTAAAATGGAGTGGAAATTATCCACATATTGCAAGGCGTACATGTGATTGAACCAGGATTTGTCAATACATGTAGTAAAATTTATTTGTTTCATACAAAATTATATGATTTCTGAGAATCATCTCTGATCTTGTGCACAGAAATCATATAAACCATATAATTTTGTGAGAAGCAAATAAATTTTATTGTTTAATAAAATTTACCGAAGACAGGTATTGAAGATAGTAGATAAATAATATTTTGTCAACCCCTCATGCCCAAAGCAAAATAGGAAAAGTCGTCTCTAACAATAACATTAGTACAAGTAAATAAGCTGAAGAGAAGTTGCTGTTGATGTTACGGGATGGAAGAGAGCAAGTACGGGTGCAGCAAATAAAGAGAGCCTTTGGATGCCGAAAAGGAGACGTTTCGGACAGAATTTTATTTGTCCATCCTCAGTCCTTGTAGGATTATAATTTACTTAGGCACAAAATTGTCATTGTTGTAGCGGCATTAATTTGTGTACATGTATATTTTTTTATAAAAACAGTGGAGTGTTTAATGCTTCGTGAGAGTCTATTAGATATCATTATGTCATTATCTAATAGACTCTCACTAAGCATTAAACACTCCCCTGTTTTTATAAAAAATATACATGTGCACAAATTCGTGCCGTAACAACAATGACAACTTTGTGCCTAGTTATAAGCCTACAAGGACTGAGGATGGACAAATAAAATTCTGTCCGAAACGCCCCGTTTCGGAATTTGGCATCCAAAAGGTCTCTTTATTTGCTGGCACCTGTACTTGCTCTCTTCCATCCCAAGTAGAATAAAATATCTAAATCAGTTATCAATAATAAAAAAATTTTTATTCTTTAAAATGTATTCATTAGGGAGGGAAGATGAGCTCAACTATACTACCATAAGGCTATAAAGAGCTTATATGCCTCCTTGGTGCCAAAAGATAAAAAAAAAGATTTACACAAAAATTGTTTAAAATAATGAATAAATATTTAGCAAGATTAAAGGTGTGTCCTGATTTTGAAATACTCCGTGAGAATAAATATTTTTTTTTTTTTGCTAAAAAAATTTGAAACAAATAGGAAATAAAAGAACTTCCCGACGTTTTAATTACGAATTCATTTCATCTCCGGGGCAAAAAAAAGGAAACCATAATTCATTGTAGGAATACTGAGATGGTTGGTTACGCTATATATAGATCTATCACCAAAATTAGACAAGGCATCTAATTATTATATCCTTTTAAGGCTTCATTTAAATTAAAAACTATTTCAACAAATGCAAGTGTTCAAAAATCCTTTGACGAAGAATTATTTTAAAGATGACTTCTTTCATATTCATATCTATTGTATTCGTGACCAACGGGATTATTAATTAAACAGCTCAATAATTTTCAAATTTCCATTATACATATAAATAGTCCTATTAAAGGGTTAGGAATTGTGGTTTAATTGCCGATATGAATGGATGATTTAAACCTAAGCCTAAAGCCTTAAGGCGCGGTTTTTCTACGACTTGATCAACGAGCATTGCATACAAAATAGAAATGAGATACCAAAAGGCGAAACGTCCTTAAGGCATCTCCGTTATATCATTGCATATGGATTTTATTAGAGGACTAAAATATTTCTCAAATACAGTTAATGTATACAACTCGGGATTTATTTTCACTTAAATATTGCCAGTTGTTTTGACGAATACAAAGTGTACATTTTATAGTTTAATAGAAAACATGTGTGTGTTAAGAAATTTTGATTGATGAAATCTTGAGTGAGTGTGAAAATTACCAAATAGACGCGAAATTAGATGGATCGTTTTACGAATAAGAACCAATCTTTATTTTTCTTAAACAATGAATTTCAAATATTGCTTTAATTGCTTGCTTCAAAAGAGGATGTTTTCATTTAAATACAAATTTCTGTTAATTATTTTGGAAGAATCTAATTTTCACACCAATCGTTACCAATATAATTTTATCTCTAAGGAGGTAAAGCGAATGATTGGCCCTAGGAACATGTAAGGAGAAAAACTCTATCTCGGTTCTAGCCGACTGTTTTTTTTTTTCATCTCACACTAATTTGGTTGAAATATTTTCATTATGACGTATTTCAGCTCAAGCCTTATATTAATAGTTTTCTTATTTGATTTGATGTAATAGAACAAAAAAGTAATTAATTAAAATAATAATTTGTATACCAGGTAATTATTTACATTTTTACTTTTTAATCTATTACTATCAAATAATAGAGCCCCCTTTAGACCCCCCTTGGTCCAAATGGCTTTAAAAGACCTCACATTAGGGCAGTGGTTTCCAAACTTTATGTTATCACGCACGCCTCCCTTAAAAATAGTTAATCTTATGACGCCTCCCCCCTCCCATTTTATAAAATAATACAAAAACAAAAATTTTTAATGCTAAAAAATATAAATTTATATAAAAATATTTTTTTTATTTATTCTTATTTATATTAAAACTAGCAATCTTTAGTTTATTTAAGGCATTTGGATACCAAATGACTTAAATAAAAATGCCTGGACCCCACAATTGATATATTAAACATACTGATTATCGTAAAAAGTCTTAAATGGCCTCAGTTGCCGAAAAGACTGTGTGAATGTGTGTGAATGAGAAAAAAGTGTGAATGTTTTTTAAAAAAAAAAAAAAAAAAAAAAACTAGCAATCATTTGGAAAATTGGTCCTGGTGGCCAATATTCGCGCCTCCCCTTAGACTAGTCCGCGACTCACAGTTTGGAAAACGCTGGTATAAGGGTATTTTATGGCTGGTGGAATTTGTATCAGGAATGAAAGTTAGAAGAAAATGCAACCAGAATTTTTTCTATAAAAAAATATATTTTAATAGCTTACGTTTCGGCCTTGGTAAAAGTCATCCTCGGAAGACCACTAACAGCTCCGAGGATGGATTTGACCAAAGCCGAAACGTCAGCTGTTAAGATATATTTTTAAAGAAAAAATTCTGGCTTCGTTTTTTCTAACGTTCATTCCTGAAGAAAAATATTTTTCTCAAATCTTATTTTCACGCCTAACTTAAATATAACTCAATTCCTTCATGCTCTAAATTGAACTCGAACAGACACACAGACAGAATATGTCGCGAAAACCATTTTTTGGATTCAGGGGACCTCAAAACGTGTATATCGACCAAAGTCTTGACATCGAATTTTTGACATGAATCCAATACTTTCTCTCTATAGGCCTATATATGTAAATTAACTAATACATATAGGTAAGAGAAAATAAAAATTCAAATCCGAATTGAGATTAGTTCTATATACAAAAAGATGCGGTAACTCACCCCAGTAAAATTCTAAGTGGACTAATCATATGTTACATTTCTACCTAATGAAAAAAATCCCTAGAAAATTCTGCAAGGGATTCGATGGGTTCCTAAGTTACCTAGTGTTATTATTATCTGTTTATGAGAGTTTCGAAATTCTCAAAAATTAATTCAGCCCCAGTAATAAGAAATTTTAGAATGACATTATAATGTTTCTATCCTACTATACTATTTGCTAAATAATGAATATAAATTTTAACTCAAACGGAATGCACTTATTTTTTAGTAAAAGTATTAAAAAAACAATATCTTTGTTAATTATAGGGAATGGGGCATTAACCCCCCCCCTGGTTAATGCCTTCATACCCCCCCCCCCACCCCACTTTAAGGAAATGCCAGCCTTCACCGCGAAATTGCTCTCAAAATAATTTGAATACATTTATAAATAATTATTTTAATTTTTATTTTATTTTGAAATTATTTTATTTTAATTTTCAACCCTTAATCCACCCCTGTGTAAAAGTATATTAAGGAAAATTGATTAACAAAAATATAAGCCATATAGAAAGAATATAATGGTAAAAAAAGATAAAAAATAAAAAACCAATTTTTTTCAATGACACCTACACTCCCCCTTCCCCTTTCAACAGCTTATATTCTCCCTCTACCCTTAGTGAAATACAAAATATTTAATTTCATATTCAAAAGAATCGTTTTTCGTAGTCAAATTATTTGTTTCTATCATTTTTTTTTCAACGATAAAATGCATAATAATTACCTTTAATAAGACACTCAAGGGGGTGTGCTGGTTGACGGTGAGGTCAGGGTGGGTTACACTATATTAATTATTCACTTTGATTCACTTTAAACACAAAAAGAGAGCAGCGCCTGCATCCCTGCAACGCGCTCGACTGAACGAGAATCTCGACTCTCTCTCTGTTTGTATAGGAATAAAACAGATGAAAATAACAATTCCCTTTTTATTAAAAGTAAAAAAATACCTTTTGCTCTAATCTAACTATATTTAGAGCCGGAAAAAGAATGTCAACAAGTGATTTGGAATATTCCAAGGCCTTTCTTAAATAATCAACCCTTCATCCCCCCTAATGAAATAATAATCAACGCTATTTTTTCAATGTTTTCTATTTATTTGGCTTCGATTTAGCTAAAATAAAATTAAAAAAACATTTTTTTCAATTTTTCAACCCCCTTATCCAATCCTAATAAATAAAATAATTAACAATGCTATCGCCGTCGGAGAGCTTCGCGTCTAGTCAGAAAAAAAATTAAAATCCTGAAAAACTTCCCTGGATCCGCTTTTTGGGTTTTACACATAGTATAATTTTCTAGAATGAGTCTTACATTAGGCCAGTGGTTTCCAAACTTTATGTTATAACGCCCCCTTAAAAATATTTAATCGTATGACCCACCCCCCCACACACACACATTTAATAAAATAATACAAAAACAAAATTTTTAATTCTAAAAAATATAAATTTATATAAAATTTTTTTTTTTATTTATTTATATTTATTATTATAATTAAACACTCCGTCCCAGAATCTTCTAAATTATTTTAATATTTTATTTATAAAACTAGCAATCATTTGGAAAATTGATCTTGGTGGCCAATATTCGCGCATCCCTTTAGACTAGTCCGCGCCTCCCTAGGGAGGCGGGCCTCACAGTTTGGAAAACGCTGCATTAAGATGCATAAAAGTCTCTAAAGAAGGCTAAAAGAAATGACCTAAAGAAATTAGATTTTTATTTATTATATAATAAAATAAAGAAAGTCTTTGAAGAGATTTTCTTAATATCCTTAATGAACCCTCAAAAAGTGTTTATTTTTTGTTTTACAAATTTATGAGTTTTTTTGACTAAAATTAATATTTTTAATGAAGAGAGAGAAAAAAAATGACATCCGGGGACTTCTTTTTAAACAACATTGCCGAGGTCCTTTTTTTCTCGCTTCTTAAGGCTTGAAACGAAGCCTTAAAACATTGTTTATGCTAATGTCATTTACAAGATACAGACTCTATATCTTAAGAAATGTGTAATAAATGCGTAGATAAATACATTCATATACTTGTAAATTGCCAAGTTGGGAATGCAAAAAAATGAATGAACGAAACAAAAAAGCATTTGTTCAATTAAATTAAAATATTTGCAAACCACATTTGAAGAAGTGCAAAGTTTGATAACTATTTGGTACTAAAAGAAAAAAAAATCTTAAGTCTCTATTAAAATAACTACAAAAAATTAGTGATTTAATAAGAAAAGGTTTGGCGAAAATCCTGGTTCGAGTCCAGGAGAGCAGAGATGATGTTTCATCAAATAAAAAATATTTTTTAAGGTCTTTTCTCAAAGTTATTTATTTCAATTAATTGCTAGCCAATTTCAAGTAGAAAATATTTTTTTGTACTTGACCTCTGGTTCAGAGGTAAAGCATTAACGAGAAGATAATTTTTTGTGCAAGGTTCGAGAGTTTGTATTCCAAAATTTATACATGGAGAGAAGAAATTATCAAAACTATATTTTTTCTATTCATTCTATAAATCAACAGGGATGAATCTGCAAAAAATTATGAAAATGATCCCTACTCGAAACACTCGAAATATTAATCAAAAATGATCTCATTCTTCACAAAAATGCTTCCCCGATAGCCAAGTTAACCATTCCTAACAGGGAAAAACACCTGAAAACAGAGGCTTATCTTTTTAAATTGAGGGCGCTCAGTATATTCAAGGAATATATTTTTTTTTATTTCAAATATTGCATAATAAACTATAAATAAAAACACTATCAAATGCATTTAGATAACAAAAAAATTACTAGCTTTTTTTTTAAATCTATTCCTATAATTTCTATCGTTAAGACTCAAGTTTATACGATAAAAAACTCTTTCTCAAAGGGATAAATAGATTCTAAGACAAAACAAGTAACCATCGCCCACATATTCATAATAAAAAATTGCCAGAGAGTACGTGTGGGCGCCAAAGAGAGGGATTTCAGGGAGGACAAGGCTGAAAATGTCCAAGGTCGTCTCTCAAAGAAACATTCATGGAATTTTATCCGAGAAAAACGCTTATACCGCTGCTTAGATTATATATTTTGCTTACTAAAAATGTAAATGGTCGACTTGTTTACGGATGTCAATCGGATTCGTTAAGAGCTTAAATGAGAAGAAAGATGAAAGAGAGTGAAGAGGTGGGGGAAATGAATTTGAGGAGAAAGGAAAACATACGGTCACAAAAAAAAAATGTTTTCTTCAGGGAGTGAAAAAAAATCTCCGAGACAGCATTTTTATTCTTTCCAAACCCATGGGGAACAAAAAAAAAATAAAAAAATATAGTAGTATATCAATGAACTAAAAAATGAAAAAAAAAAAAAAAAAATCTTATAAATAGAACGTCACGTTCTTTTTATAATTTAATGAGGTGCGTAAACATTTTTAAACAGATCTAATTTAGTATTGTTATGGAAAGTAATTTTTTTTTAATCTAACCAGATGGAAATATTGTAGTTTTTTTTTTTTTTTTTTTGAAAGGGGAGGATTGTGAGGGAGAGCAAAGTCATTAAAAAGAAATATATAATACTTCAGGATTGAACTTTGTTTCTATATCAAGAATGGAAGGAACATTTCGATAAATAATAAAAAAAAATTAAATTTTTATAGTGAACTACTAAAAAAAAATTTGAGGCGATTAATAAAAGTTTCACTTTAATAACCTAAAGAGTTCACCGTAAGCACTAGTTTAAACATAAAATAATTTAATAATAATTAAAGTAAACACTAGGTTTAGTTTAAAAATGGTTTATGTACATTTTGATGTTAAAACATCATCATCAGAACCTTATTAAAAGAGTTTGTAATAAGGTTCTGATGATGATGTTTCGAAATGTTAATAAATGTGAGTTCTTAATAAACCTAGTGATTACTTTTACTTATTATTAAATTATTTTAATACTAAATATTTAAATTTTTTTATAATCACTGGTAATAATCGGAAGAATTTTATTAAAGTACTGGGAAGTATAACAATGACAATGACCGAGAAATTAGAATAAAAAAAC
>JAKCPI010012211.1:0-10777 GCA_023213315.1 Euborellia annulipes | reverse complement strand
ATTGGGCGGAAGGTGAGAGCTTTAGCCGGCTGGTCCTATTTCTGCTCTCTATACAGTATATATGTATGTGTCACTGTCGATGTAAATATATACATAGATTTCCCCCTTCCCTTACTCCCCCCCTCCCCTCTACACACACATATACACAAGCTGGCTCGAAATCATTTTCACCTTTTGACAAATTATGGTATTATCAAGTTTTATGAGACTTGTCTAAGTTTATTTTACTACAAAAGACAAGAAATTGGATATTAAAATACAACAAAAGCATTTTATTGAAGTAATAAAAAATCTTTTGAATTTATACTAATAGAGGAAATGTGATTAATTAATCAATTTAAAGAAAATAATTTTAGTATGATTTCATGAAATTTTTCTTTTGGGATGTTGTTTTTTCTTTCAATATCCAAGTCTATTAAAAAAGAAATTTTATTTAAATTAAATCAACTAAAGGGTGACGATGTAAATACATATATAAATATAGCCATTCCCATATTATTTTTTATAATTAAAATTTTTGGCTGATTAAAATAAAAAAGAGAGGCGAACAAAATTATTATATAATTTCAAAGCCTCTCAAGCTTTTGTTTTAATTAGAAAAAAATACTTAGGAATTTTACTTTATTTTTTTAGAGCAGTTGCTTCAATTCTAGTCAACTAGCAAACATCCGACCGAAAGCAAATCATCTATATAGTAAACATGAACATGCCTAATCTTGGAGTTTAAAAAAGGGGTTTTTACATAGTCTATAATTAATATTCTGAGGTTGTTATTATTATTATTATTAGGAGGGGGTCAACTGATGAGCCTTTATTAAATTTTTATAAAGAAAATTTTATGAAGTTGGCAACTTAACAAAAGCATTATTTATATAAATTATTAAAAATAATGCCCTCGGCCCTTGGTTTAGTGGGTAGCGTGCTGTCCTTTTATACCAAGGATCGGGGGTTCGCATCCCGTATCAAGCAACAATTTATTTCAATTGGAAATTGAAAAAAAAAAAAAAATTTAAATAAATAATTAAAGTTAATTAATTTTTAACAAAAAAAATAAATAAATAAATAAACAGGGGGCATATCTGTCTAACTAGACCCCTTATACCGAATTTGGGGTCTTAGCTAGATAACTATGACCTGAGATCTTATTTAATCAAAAATTATGATTAGCTTAACTAGATGTTAAATGTCCCGAAAGTCATAATCAATTAGCTTATCCGAGGGATAGCTAGTTAATTATAAGTGAAATAGCCCTAAGTCTTTTTGGCATCTGAGACTTTAGACGATACACAATATATATTTATTATATTATATAACTATATGTATTTAGATACATCCAGGTATGTTTAAGTAGAAGAAATTTCGATGGCTGAGTGGTAATTATTAGGAGTAGAGAGAGTTGCCATACATCTTCCTACTCCTAATAATCCAGGTATGTTTTCGATACATTTAAAATTAAATTACTAGCTAATATTAAAAACATTTGATTTATTCTCTTAGCTTCTCCCAATTTTTTTCTCACCGTGAGTGTTTGTTATTCATTTGTTCATGGGTGGGTAAAACGCAAATATCCCCCTTCCCCATGCCCAATTGTTGTCTGGCTAGTTCAAATTCACTTGTAGTAATGAACAGGGTGTAGTTGCGTTGGTGGTTGTTGAAGGAGACGACATGAAGGGCAAAAGGGACGAAGGAGTAAAAGGATCGAGGGATTCGCTCTTTTCCCGCCCGAGAGGGTCTCCTCCCCAAAATAAGGGCCGGGCCGTCTATTCTTGCTGGTCAGATGCCTGGAAAATAATCGCTACAATTGAAATTAAAATCAATGTTGGGTGTCCACTCGTGCGCGAATAATCAGCCCTTTGATTGTTATTATCTATGAATGCCAGATAGGCATATATAAGCAACAGGAATGCAATGGATGAGAGAAAGAGAGCATATTAGCGTATCTGTTTTTAAAGCCCCCCCACAATAAAATTAATATGATAATAAATGATGGCGTGTGCCCTTTTTGCTGAATTTGTAAATTAAAAACTCGCATTGATCGAATAAATATTTATAATTCCTCTATTAATAAATGGAAACCAGTTTATAGATGCACAATAAAAAGATTAAATCATATCAACCAAAAAGTAATTGGCATATTAAATAGATACAGGTCGGAATTAAAAAGCTTTTCATCTCAATTAATTTTTTTTTACGTTTTGTTTTCTCTTTAATAAATAAATGCATTGTTTTAGTATAAATTGGTAGGTATATGAAGAGAGAGATTAATTTTCCTTAAGGGCTTCAGCTCTAATTATCTCTTCCTCGGATAAGCTGGTTGACTATGGCTCTCGAGTTTTTTTTACATCTAGTCAAGATAAGCATATAATTAAATAATAGCCCAGGTCGTAGTTAGCTTACTGACTTTTTTTTTAGTATACGAGTCTCGTCCAATCTTTTCGAAAAAACGGGGGGCAGCCCTCCAAAAAGCTGGACTGTCCCGCCAAAATAGGGGCGTGTGGAAGATGAAGAATAAAATTTCAATATTAGCCCTGAATCAACTGGATGGTTGTTTGGAATAGAGGGGAAGGGAGACGAAATTGGGGAAGTCCAAATAAGATTTTTTTTTTTATTTTTAAGGATAAATAGTTTTTGTATTTTTTTCTAAGATTTAGATTCCGTGAGGACCTAATAATTAATAATTATTTTTAAAGTTTTATTCAGATAAATTAAATTAAAAAACCGAAGGTTATATGTTTCAATATACAGGGTAGGCAATATAACTTTTGGAATTTGAATCGGATATATAGAAAAAAAAACTAATGAATATTTTTTTTCAAAATTACGAGTTTATTTGAAAGATTGGACATTTACAATTAAGAATCAAACACATCTGACAAATGACTGGCACGGTTGGCTAGACAGTACTCCATCCGATCAACCCAATTTTTCAGTACATTTGCAATTGTTTGGGCTCCAATCGCATGAATGGCAACTTTTATTTCGTGTTTCAAGGTATCAATAACACTTATCCTTAAGGGCTCCCCAGAAAAAAATTCCAACTGGATCAAATCACAGCTCCGAGGGGGTAGGTCTATTGACATCAGCTTTTCGGCTGATTATTCGATTTCCAAAAACAGTGTGCAGAAGATCCATTGTTTTGTTTGCTGTGTGACAAGGGGCACCGTCCTGTTGAAACCAAATGTCACCCATGTCATCCTCTTCAATTTTTGGAAACAAAAATTCTTTTAGCATGGATCGGAAAATGTACTGAAAAATTGAGTTTGATCGGTAGAGGTACTGTCTAGCCAGCTGTTGGGGCAGTCATTTGAATGATGTTATATTTCATTCTTAAATTTAAATGTCCATTCTTTCTAAAAACTCATAATTTTGAAAAAATATTCATTAGTTTTTTTTTTTTTTTTTTTTTATATCCGATTCAAATTCCAAAAGTTATATGACCCACCCTGTTAATACGTATTTCGAAACGCTGATTGTCGATAGTTTTTTTACTTATATTAATAAATAAAATATTGAAGCATATAATTTAATTTATCTGATTCAACATAATGTTTCAACTTGAACCAACCCAGTTACCAGTTTAAATTTAATTTCAGTTTTTTCTTTTTAATAATAAAATTTTACATAAGCTTTAAAGTAAAATTGATTGTTTGATAGAATATTTTCAAGGTTAGATATAAATAAAGTTTCCTTAAAAATAAGTGAATACGGATACTGGCAGTTTACCATGATTCAATAAAAAAGAATCATAAATCATATCAATGTTTGAAGGTTCAGGTATATAGCTATATAGAAAAGAAAAGGTTTATCAAAATGTAGCCAGCAAGAAGAGATGTTTTAGCTCTATCCTTTTTTTTTTTTCATTGAATATTTCATAAATCAAGAAAGATATGGAGAGAGAAAGAGGGAAAGATAAATGTGAAGAAATAACAATGTAATTAAAGGTGAAGAACCCAAGTTGATTTTATAATAATAATCAAAAGGAATGTAAAATTAAATAACAGAAAAAATGAAGTCATTTTTTTTCTAATCAAAAGGAAATCTCTAAAATGATAAACACATCATCTAATTTAGTTTCTAACTTTATTTTATGATCTAGTATTTCAAAGCAGGGTAATAAGAATTTTGATGAGCTATCTCCTTTCATTTGCCTTTTGATACTTAATTCAATATTTTGATATGATAAGATAGACGATTAGCATTTGAATAGATTAAATTCTAATCAAGATGAACGTGAATGTGTTGATATCTTACAGGTGTCTTCATCACGAATAAAAATTAGTCTTTGTATTAAATTCGGGAATATTTTCTTTTAGTTATATTTTTTGCTAAAAACTTAATAAAAGTTTCTATCAATCGGACAAAAATGGAGAAAATCGATCAAAAAGAAAATTTAGGAATGTGTTTATTAAAGCTTTTGTGATTTGAATTATTATTATTATGGTAGTTTTTAATTATATACCACATTGTATTAATTATTTATTAAAATATAAATATTGTACAACGTTTCGACTGCTTATTTCGCTGTCGTTTTCAAGTACTGTGCATTTGCTCCTACTCAAGTGAACTAACCCCTAAGGGACCGTTACGTGCATTTTATATGCAACGAAGTCAGCCATTTACAGTCATTCCTATGAAGTTAGACACAAACATCTTGCATTTTATGAAAACACTTGCTTTGATGATTGTGTCAAACTTAATGGGAATGATTGTAGATGGTGTTGATGTATGTGTCTAACTTTATAGAAATGGCTGTAGATGGTGCTGGCGCTGTTGCATATAAAATGCGTTACGATCGTAGATGTTGGTTCACTTGAGTTGAAGCAAATATACAGTACTTGAAAACGACTGCAGAATAAGCAGTCGAAAAGTTGTACAGTATTTATATTTTTAATAAATAATTAATACCAATGGGGTCTATAATTAAAAACTCCCATAGCCTGAATTTAACTTAAGTATAGAAGGTATGGCTGCGGGATGTCAAATAAAGAAATCTTAATTGCCTTAAAAACTTGAAACGCTTAGGACAAAATTTATCCTTCTGTCAATATTTCTAATAATAGAAAGATGGGTTAGGACATACCAAAATATTCATAATTGACATTTTGTTAAATTAATTATTCTCTAGTAATAGACGTATGGTGATGTTTAATTTTAACATAGTGATCTCTTTGATTAAAGATATAGTCAAGTATATATAATATATATAATAGATCATAATATCTTTAATTAATACAATCTCCATTTTAAATATTGAACAAATTGTTAATTAAGTATACATGGACAGACACTTTCAAATTATAAATGTTGATTGAAGATAGATAGACGAATACATTTTGTTCGAAACGTTTACATAAATGTTTAAGAGCATCTTTATTTGGCTGCCTGTGCACAATTATCATTTTTTTTGAATTTCAATTTTAATAGTTTGAATAATCCTTTGGAATCTATTGTTCCATTTTTTTTTTTTTTTTATTAGAAGATTTAATTCATTCACTTTTCTTTTGAATCCTCCACCTGGAGCAATTATTTGCTCGTTACTTTTTAAATGGATCTTTTGATCTTGTTGATACACACACAGACAATGAAATATTTTTCTTTTTGAAATGTTAATTAGCTAATTAAAATATATAAAGAATATTTCTAAAATTAAAATTTCGGACTAAACACCTTTGAAGTGTAATTGGATTCCGTAATTATTCTCAAAATTGTGTATCATTATCTGAGGTTATTGATAAACGAATGTTTAGAGGTTCTATTGAATAATTCAGAAACCACAAATCTCTCCTATTGTATTACACTTGAATAATAGAAATATTTTTCTATATAGCTTTAAATAGATTTTATACATTCAATCAACTTATTTTTGTAATTTATCTCTAATCTTAAATTTTATAAAAAAAAAATGAAATCCCTCTCTCTAATGCAGAGTTTTATCTCTCTGTTAACATTTTCCCATCCCCTCGAAGAAAGGAACAAAGTGAAGATTTTTTTTTTATTTTGGAATCCTGATTTAGAGGGAAATCGAATGAATCTCCGAGTACAGTAACCCTCCACTTTCATGAGAGCAATTCATTTTTTTGAAAATTCAATTTTTAAGCGTATCAAAAAAAAAAATGGGAGTGAATTTTTATCGATTTCATTGCGAAAAAAATATGAAGGAATCGTTCAAAAAAAAAAGCAGAATATATAACAAAGAGTCGGAAAATTAATAAATCAATAAAATCTTTTGTAATTTTTTTTTTTTTTTTTTTTTTTTCAAAAGCCTGCCGATAACTTAAACGAGTAATCCAGGACTTCTCAAAGTTAGGGTAGATATGATCGGGTATATATTATCGAGATAAAAAAAAAACACAGAATAATTAATTATAGAATAATTTGATAGTGCAGCAAGACAGAGAAAAAAATTCAATCAACGTTTTGATTCTGGGTCTAGACCTTCTTCAAGCCTTAAGAAAATGTTCTGTAGTGTAAGTTTAATTTCTCTATAAAATAGTTTCATGCTAATTTTTTGTGCTCCACGCGTTAAAATTATTTTATAAAAAATAAAAATTCTTTTTCTTGATTATCGACAGTAAAAAGTGTATTTGAAAATTAGTTCGTTGAAAAAATACATAAATATTACAAAGAATACCTAAATATTTCTCTATACATTTATGGGAAATCGTAACTTTAGGAATTAATAACTCAAAAAGTTATAGGAATTTCGGGATGAAAATAATTGTCCTGCAATCTCTAGAAAATCCTCTTTAAGCATACAAAATTTGGTTTCGAAATTCCGACGGGAAGTTTCCCAAATAGAGCGTGACAGTCAGATAGACAGACAGACGGACATTAGCGAATTATATAAATAGATTTTTTACTTTCTCTTACCTATAATCTATATGAAATATTACGATCGATTCAAAATAAATGGGGCTCTCAAAATGGTGTGTCGGTGTGTGTGTTCAAATCTATTTCGTCACAGAAAATGTAGTAGACCACTAGAGAATGCATCTTTAAATTACCGAAAAAGAAAGTTGTATGAGGTGCGACAATCCCACCAGGCAAAAAAAAAAAAATTACCCTCCCCGAAAAAGTCCTCTGGATCCGCCCTAAACCATAGAAAAAGGGATAAGTAAAAAAATATTTCAGAATATTAAAATGTGCGCCCAGCACATGCCTGATTAAATTTATCAATACACTTCTTTATCTTATGAAAATTTTATAAAATTATTATTAATTGAAGGAGTACTCACCAAGAATCTCCACGGTGTGAATTTGATCCCGGTTCTCACCCTCGCTGATCTGGCATACGTAATCACCGGCATCCTGAGGCCGAACTCCACTAATCTCTAAATTGTACCCGTCAACCAACCGGAAACGATTGTCGCGAGTGACCATCAAAGTCGAAGCAGAGAGAACGGAACTGCCCCGGCGCCACAACAGCACGTAATTGCCTGGAACAGAGAGAGGACAACTTCATTTTAGCATCAAAAAATTCAATTTCCTCTTGCTTGTATGTAATGTACTTAGTAGTGCTCTCTGACTAGAGAAAGTTGCGTTTGAGGAGAAGATGGAAGGGGTCAAAAATAGTTCCAGAGGGAAACCAGGGACTAGAAAGAAAAAAAAAACGTTAATCCTATTTTTAATCTAATATTGCCATTTTTTCTTTGTAATAAATCTTTTGTAATTATATTATATACACAGATCATTTATCAAATTGAATTTTTACGATTTGACAGAAATTTCTTTTTTAATCTAGATTTCGTCCATTCATTAATAATACTTACGTTAGTAATTCAAATGGATTATTTACATGAAACAATTTAAATTTAAAGTTGTATTTTTTTTCTTCACTTCTAATTCCAAATTAATGACTTAATGAAGTGAAAAATAAATAATTAACAAGTAGATTATGAATTTTTTATTCTTTTAATTTGACAATTTCTTAAATAAATGGATTTAGCTATTTCTTACATGTGGTTGTAGTTTATTTAGTTTGTACTCAAATTAATTAATCTATAGATATTTTGCGAAATTAAGTTTTAATTTCTTTCTAGTTTATAGAAACAGCGATTTATATCCAAGTAACTCTTTATCAACAATATCTTTGATAAAAGTTTATTTATTGAGTTCTAGTATTGTTGTTTTGGCATTTCAGTAACATGCTTCTCCAGAGGCGTAACTACATTGACTGGCGCTCCCCCCCCCCCGCAGGAACAAGAATGACGCCCCCTCCTTGAGAAAATATTGGTTTCATGTCAAAAATTCGATGTCGAGTGTGTGTCCGTGTTCAATTTTAAGGATCAAGGAATGAGCTATGTGGCTGAAATTTTATATTTAAGTTAAACACCCCCTGGAGCATGAAAATAAGTTTTTAATCAAAATCGGCCAAAAAGTACTAGTACTTTACTGATGTACTTTTTCAGTTTTTTTTTTTTTTCGATTTTCTCGAAATTCACTTATGTGATTTTGATTAAAATTCAAAAATCAATTATTTTTTTAAATGCTCTTTAAAATGTATATTCTCGTTTTGCCCTCAAAATTGTTTGAAGCACACTTTACTCTTGTACTACATAGGAAAGATAGGAGAAATGGTTGCCATGGTAACAAAATATAAATCTTTTCCCATGTTTATAAATTTTACATCTTGAATTCTAAAATACCGGCGGAAACTAAATATATCTCGACACAAAAAAATCTGGTGTGACAAGCACAGAACACAACTTTCGATTACCGAAGGTAAGAGAAAGTTGTGCGCTGTGCGACAGTCACACAAGATTTTTTTATAAAAAAAATTGTTTTCTCATTTTCAAAGATAAAGAATAACGAAATTAATTAAGAATTGAATACTCTTTTGTTTTTATATTCTAGTAATAAGAATTCTATAGTCTACATATTTTTTTCAGTGAATTTCCAAGAAACAACCATAAGAATGACTATTAATTTATCATCTACCATCTATTCTTTTTTTTTTTTTAAGATTTTATTTTCATTTATAAACTGGCCATAAATCTAAACATGTTGACATCTTTTTTTATAAGATCAAATTATTAAAAAAAATGAAAATGGGTTATTATTTGAGTATTTATATTAATTAAGAAATAGTAATACAATTAAACATCACTCCAAATTTTTACTTTCTCTTACCTATGTTACTAAATGGGTCGTTTTGATAACTTACCTACCCCAACATTAAAATAGCCTCTCTATGGAGAAATACATGGTGTTTGTCCTTCAGCATTAAAATAGCTGAAGGACAAACACCATGTATTTCCCCATAGGGGGGCTATTTTAATGTTGGGGTAGGTAAGTTATCAAAACGACCCATAGGAAAGATAAGAGAATTGGTTGCCATGTTAACAAAATATGTCATAAATATTTTCCCTTGTGTAAAAATTTTACTTCTTGAATTCGAATGTACCGTACTGTCGGAACTTTCAAGAGTATTCTTTATTATACTGTATTTATAACTAACTGGTAACTAAGAGAAAAGAGATACTTTAGATTAAATAAAATAAACTCGTGTGTGTGTGTGAGCCCGCGCGAGAGTGTGTACCAAATGTGTTAGTGTGTGTGTGTGTGTGTGTGGGTGTGTGTGAGAGAGAGAGAAAGAGAGTTATTAGATTAGTTTCTTGCTGATAAATGGTTTATCAAATCAATCACACATTTTTACTTTTAAAATTAGAAAAAAAAAAAAAACGTCAAGAGTGTCTTTCAATAAAGCAATAATTTTTTTTTTTTTTTTTTTTCTTTATTTTGCTTTGGTTGTTTTGATCTCGTCACTATTAGGCCCAATGCACACGGTGCAACTGAAAAGAAACTCATTGCAAACATATATCGTCAACTAGTCGCGTTTCAAACAGATATTGCATGGAGGTCCGCACACGAACGCAACTCAAGTTGCACCCAAAATGGCCGACGTTTTCAATCAGCTGTTTGTTCGGTTACTTAATAAAGATATTTTTGGCAATTTAAGGGTTTATTTAAGTAATAATAATATAAAATATTATTAATATTGAAATAACTAATATTTTTTATTAAAAATTGAAGGAAATATATGTAGTCAAGACAAATGAATTTCAAATATTTTTTTAATTAATAAAATATAGTTTTTAAAAATATTTAATTAAGAAATATTTTTACTTAATATTTAGTAAAAATATTTATTAAAATAACTATAATTAGATTTCTTAAGTTTATTTTGAAATAAATTTACGGGGAAGAATAAAATATCATTCAAATGAAAAACAATGTTAAAAGAGTCATTTCAAAGGCCCAAAGAGTGGTATTAAACTAAATTTATTTTTTCAAAATTATAGAAATATTATATATTTGTTAAAATGTAATTAATTTAGTTTATGGTTAGATTTTTGGAAATTATTTAATAAAAAAAAAGATGAAAAATAACAGAATAGGCTATTAAATAAATAAATTTTTAAATAAGCAATTATATTTATAGGCCATATATAATATTTAAGATATTAGGCCTATATACATCACGTATGTAATATTAAATTCAAATCCCCTTTCGGGGTTTTGAATTTAATAAATAATTATATAAATACATTTTGTATTTTACCGCCAGTTCGATTTGAGTTTGCAACATAAGTTGCTTTCAAGTCGACACGGTCAGTTGCATAGATGTTGCGTCGCCAACGCGTTGCAAACTTTTGTCATAGAGTTGCACCGTGTGCAGTGTCCCATTCAAATACACACAATCAAACTGAAAACAAACTAGTTGACGATATATGTTGCAAACGAGTTTCTTTTGAGTTGCACCGTGTGCATTGGGCCT
>JAKCPI010012210.1:0-16801 GCA_023213315.1 Euborellia annulipes | reverse complement strand
TATTGCGACTCAGGGCCGATAGTATAACGCTCGGTCAAGTCAACTTTTGACCGCCGGTCAAGTGAACCTCAGTCAACATTTGACCGCAGTCAAATCTAGTTCCGTAGTATAAAAAAAATGAACTTCGGTCCCATGACCGAAGCTCATACCATTGACAAACTCGCCTGTTGCTAACTTCATATTTATTTTGAATTCATTTTTATGATTTTTGAGTTGCTGTCAGCTTGCTGTTTTAAAATTATTGCTAAGATGGCCAAATTTAAACATCAGTAAAGGGGCACATATAAAAATATGGTTAATCTCTAGTGTAATGCAAGTGAAACTATGAGTGGGCGCTTGACTAGTTCACTAGTTCGCTCTTCTGACATCAGCTCAAAGTTAATGATTCTTTCGTTCTTTTCATTTGCGCGCGCTATTTGTTTTGTCACTAGTGTCGTTTCGGTTCGTCTTCCTTCGGTCAAAAACCATTCAGTTCGAAGCTATTCGGCAGCCTTCAAAAATAGATTTGCGAGCCCTTCGGGCTCGCAAATTTATTTTAAAAGCTACCGAATCGCTTCGAACTGAACGGTTTCTGACCGAAGTAAGCCGAACCGAAGCCGAGAATTCCCTAGTTGTTTTTGATTTTTTTTAATCTAAGGAAACCGAACTGCGACCGAAGAAATCCGGAAACAATTAGGTCAGGACCCCCTGCCAAGTTGTTTAAAAAAAAATTTTACCCAACAAAACGCTAAGCTGTCTCGGCAAAAATGAAAGAAAACTAAGAAGGACCAAAAAAACAAAACGTAATATTGTCTCGAACGGGGAAGGCCTGAATGCAATTGACTGTATGCAAATAGCGTGCAAAAATGTAAAATGAAGAGAAACTGTCTCGAACGGGAAGGTCTGATAAAAAAAATAATAATAAGAACGAATCAAAACCATTCAGAAAGAATCACGAACGAAGCACGCCAGCGCTCCCTGAGTGGCAAACGAGTCCCACTGCACTACACTAGAGATTAGCCAAAAATATAAATAAATCGAGACACCATTGACCGGGAGGGGGGTTCTTGATTAAAAATTAGTTACTATATCGAGCAACATAAAAATTTCCAGAGAACGCAAAAATATTGTAATATTTTTTTTTTTTTTTAATTTCAATAAAAACAATTTACAAATATAATACAAAAAAAAATGGTATTATTTTATTTTGGCATCTTTCTCATTTGAGTGGAATTTTTTTAGTTGATTGCTGTCAAAAAACACGTTTAGCCACTATCAGTTATAGTTTATAATATATATTCCGTCAAATCCGATTTGTCGACTCCTCACAATCAGGCAATCATATCAAACATAATAGTAGACACGATTACAAATATATTATTTTATTCGAATAACTTTTCTTTTTAAAAGAAAAAAAAAAAAAAAAAAAAAAAAAAAAAAAAATGGATAGAAAAAGGCCTGAGGACTAAAGCTTTTTGCTAAAAAAGTAAATAATATATATAATAATATTATTTTTTATTTATTATATTTATTCCCTTATTATTAATATAAAATTTATTATTATTATTTTGTGAATATTTATATAATTTTAAAATTTTACCAAAACATTACTAACTATTATTTATACTTTAAATTAAAATATATTGTCAATTTTATAATAAACTGTATTTTTTACTTTGTTTGGTATTTATATTTTTGTTTATGTATTTAAAAATACGTGATCACCTATGGCCAGCTGTCAAAATTGGCTATTTGAACTCCGGGTCAAAAATTTGACTGGCCGAATTCGTCCGGTCAAGTTGAACCCTCGGTCAAAGCTGATTTGACTGGCGGTCAAGTTTTATACTACGCAATTCTCGGTCAAATCGCCTGTTGACCGAGGTTCAAACTTTGAACTAGCTTTATACTATCGGCCCTCAGTGTTAATGTACGGAGTGGAAATAGAGGGAGATGATAGAAAGGGTCCAGGGTCAATATATAATATGATTACAGGGCTAATGAGAAGTACGCCAGACTGGGAGCTGGGAAGATCAAGACTGGGGTGAGGTAAAACATTACGAAGAATATTAAAATATATAATCAAAATAAAGATTCAAGATGCCCGAAGATATGCTTTAAGGAATTAATAAGAGGATTGGAAAACGGACTTGGAACTCCATGGGTAAAGGAGATGAAGTGGAGGATTGAAGGAAAGGAAGAAGCAATAACGAGAATGAGAAGAATGGCAGAAAGCGTTTGGAAAGGTTCCTTGGGAAGAGGTGGAGGATGCGGAGGTGAGAAGGAGACTTATGACCACTGCAAGAGGAACATTAGGTATCATTTTAATGGCAGGTGTCAAAGGTTAACGGGGAAAATTACCAAAGAGACATTAAATTTAATACAACAAATAGATGATAGCTAAAAGATATTAATGTAAATAAAAGCACTATTTGCAAATGAATTGTAACATAACTCATAAGACAAGTTAAATTTAGGAAGTTGCAAGAGACAGTTGACATATGTTGGAAGTTTACTTCTTTTTTGAGCTTGATCTTTAAGCAAATTATTATAAATTTCATTTCAAGATCTTTTTTATAAGAGATATATTATAAGGTTCAAGACAATTGTACTATTATTAAAATTTCACTCACGATATAATTCAAAGTCAGGAAGAAAGAATTTTTTGGTAGGTGAACTCACAATATTGCCTTTAAATAAAAAAAAAATTAAAAAGGTTTTTTTTAATCTATCTGTTGCATGTTGTTGCAGCCAAAATCAATAATAATTTTAAACATTTCAAATTTGAAGCCAATTGCAAAGTGTAGGGCAAGTCCCTAACAGATGGCGTATACTGTCCATAAAAATTGCGAGCTTTATGGCCTCAGCCCAGGACAAAGGAGTCTCGAACGAGGCCCTTCGCCCTGTCAGCAGTCAGTTGGAGTCCAGCCTCTGTCTTTGTAACTACTTGAGAAGACACCGACTCTCTCTCTCTCTCTCTCTCTTTGTTTGCCCATCTGGCAAACATTTTAGCTGGTTTCGATTGTATACGAAACTAGAGGGTCCATGTGGACTCCTTGTTAATTGGCGATTAATTTGCTAATTTAAATCTCTATTGTTTATAACTTTAATATAAACAATACCACATTGACTAAGTAGTCACTATTAATTAATCCGAGAGAGAGAAATAAAATTATAATTTATATTATAATTTTGATCTGTTTGATCAACCAATATTCGCCACCTGGCAATCATATGAACTCTTTGTTCACCTCGGCTCCTGACTGGAGGAAGCCAATTTCTTTGTCCTGGGAGACATCAGGCCGACATATTCCTTTGTCTCGGGGACATTCGGCCGCACGCTGTTCAACATTTCGACATCCTTTGTTTGATAAGTGACATTTGTTTTTTTATCCATCTTTTTCTTTATCTTATGTTGGAAAGAAGTATTTTTTACACTCGCTCAACAATGGATCATCCAATACACAGTCCCTATGTTTATATTGACTCTTATATTTGTTTACTAATAACGTGTTGTATTTCTCAATTTATATTAATTAAAGTAATTCTATTTAAACTAAAACGTACCAATTATTAATAAATTACATAATCTAATAGGTTATGGGCCCAGAATAATCAAAGTTGTCGAGCGTATCAAGTATAAATATAAAAAATAAAAAAAAATAAATAAAATATATAAAAAATGGCTGTATCAATTTCAAATACAAGAATTGAACCGCTAAATAAAAACAATTATGATACGTGGAGCATCCAAGCCCAAGCGATTCTAATCAGAAATGGTTTATGGGAATACGTTTCGGGTGAAAAGAAAATTCCTGAAAAAGATGATGAAAAGAAAATTTGGGAAAAATTGGATTTGAACGCTCGTTCCGAATTAGTTCTCATAATCTCTCCAAGTGAGTTGAAACAAATAAAAAAATGCTCTACATCCAAAGACGTTTGGGACACTCTCAAAAATACATTCCAAAGTAAAGGCCCTGCTCGAAAGGCAACATTACTAAAAAATCTTATACTTCAGAAAATGAAAGATGAACAAGATGTGAGAGAACATTTGAACCACTTCATGGATACGGTAGATAAACTCCAGTCAATGGACATAAACATTAATGAAGATCTACTAAGTATAATGATGTTATATAGCTTACCTACTTCTTATGAAAATTTTAGAGTAGCTATTGAATCCAGGGATACATTGCCAAAGCCAGAAGAATTAAAAATAAAAATAATTGAAGAGTCAAATGCAAGAAACAAAAATGAAATAACTAAAAAACCAGAAGAAGACGCTTTTTATAGCAAAAATTACAAAAAGCATTTTAACTATAAAAAACATTATTGGAACAAAAATGAACACGATAAAACAAACACAAAAAACTTGTATAGCTGTCGGAAATGTGGAAAAACTAATCACAAAACTGAAAACTGTTGGTTCAAAAATCCTAACAAATCAAATGAGTCAACATTTAACATTGAAGAAAGCTTATCAATGAATGAAGAAGGACATTTTTCAAGCTTGTCTCAGGAAAAATCCTCAACATGGTGTTTGGACAGCGGCAGCACCTCTCATATGTGTTCTGAAAAAGAAAAATTTATAAACTTAAATCAAGATAACTTCGGAAAGCTGAAACTAGCTGCTGAAGATAGAACAATTCCAATAAAAGCAAAGGGAAAGGTTAAAATAAAAATTCCACAAGAACAAACAATAAATTTAACTGAAACATTATTTGTTCCAGAATTGAATAAAAATCTTATATCAGTTGGAAAAATCACTGAAAAAGGATACAACGTTCTCTTCAAAAAGAATGAAGCTTTAGTTTTTGATGGAAACAAAGAAATAATTATGAAAGCGAATAAGAAAAATGAACTCTATTATGTAGAAGAGAAAAAATCAAAAGAAGAAACAGCAAATATTTTAAAAGAATCAATAATAAGTCAATGGCACCGAAAGCTTGGACATCTGAATGAAACGGATTTGAAAATTTTGAAAAATAAAAATTTATTAAACGGCTTAGAATTTGAAGAAAATGAAACATTGGGCGAATGCGAGACCTGCATAAAAGGAAAATTCTCAAAATTACCCTTCAAAACAAGAGAAAATGCTAAAAAGGTAGAAACTCTTGAAATAATTCATAGCGACATATGTGGTCCATTCAGAGTCAAAACACCTGGTGGAGCCAGATATTTTATTACCTTTATTGATGAGAACACTAGGTATGGTAGAGTAACATTCTTAAAACATAAAGATGAAGCATTACAAGCTTTTATTGATTACAAAAATGAAGTAGAAAATTTTACTTGCAAAAGAATAAAATTCCTCCAAACCGATAATGGAACTGAATACTGCAACAATGAATTTAATAAATTTTTAAAAAATTCTGGAATACAAAAGAAGACTTTCCGTTCCAAGGACTCCAGAACAAAACGGCCTTGCAGAAAGAAAAAACAGAACTTTATTGGACATGGCCAGATGTTTATTGATAGAATCAAATGCGCCAATGTACTTATGGGCTGAAGCAATACATACGGCAAATTACCTAAGAAATAGATGCCCAACCAAGAAAATAAATGAAACTCCATTTGAAAGATGGGTTGGAAGAAAACCTTCAGCAAGACATCTTCACATGTTTGGTTTAAAAGCATTTATTTTAAATAAAGATCCTCAAAAAGGAAAATTTTCTCATCGCTCTATTGGGATCTATGGGAGAGGCGTGGCTTCACCTGGTGGCAAAAAATGAACTAGCCATTGTAGGATTGAATGGCTGAGCTGATACGCAAGTACTCGTGTTTTATGAGACAAAAAGTTTAATTAAAAATAAAAAATGGGTGTGACGGTACAGGAAATTTGTAGGTTTTCTTCTGCCACACTTACTAATAGAAATTTTATTTGTGGAGATAATATTATTGATATTGGTCATGTTTTAAAGTGAGTAATAGTAATGACAATTTCAATGACAGACCAAATTCTTGCTTTCTGTTTACAAACAACAAGTTTACGAGAAGAATTTCATGAAATAAATGATCAAATTTCATAATAATAATAACAATTGGGATGGATGCTCGTATAAGGCTGGATTAGGAAGTACCTGTAAGCACATTTGGGGCTGTACTTTTATTCTGTAACCGCTATTTATGATATCTGATATGATGTTAGCCAAAAAGTGTTGGAAATATTTTATTGTAATAATAAATACAAGATAATTAAATGATAAATTAACTAAAAAAATTAATACCGGTAATTAAATATAAAATTAATAATTTTTTTTTTTGTACTTACAAAAATAATTTAGAAGATTTAAAAAATATCACGTGTACAGACAAAAAATGTGTTTGGAGTGCACCACATAAATCAGCTCTTAAAAAAATACGATATGAGAGGCCTTTGCTCGAGCACAATTGTTTTGGAGAAAAACAAGAAAAAGATAGAGGCAAAAATTAAAAGAAGGCTTCTAAATCTGATAGATTGATTCTTCTACAATAAAATTATTTATAATTTTCACTATACTGTCTTTTTTTGGAAAAGAATGAAATCGAACTGTTTCATGCTTAGATGCATGACTTTTACACCCATAAACACAAAGTAGATACACATTGCTTTTATTTTTATAAGGAGAAAATTTCATATTTGTGAATATATTAGTGTATGTATGTATTATTTATTAATCTAACAATAATGTTTACTCGTGGGTTATAACTTTTTTTTTAATTAATACAATTATATCAGATGTTTAAATGTTCTTGTCCCTTATATCACGTTAAGCATATGAAGGTTTATCCTACAATGGCTAGTTCGACTTTAAGCCACCAGGTAGCGTATTGAAATGCTAAAGATCCCAATAGAAGGAGTATTTGTTGGTTACTCAGAAACTTCAAAAAGCCTTCAGGAATTTGGGTACCTCAACTTAGAAAAATAGTAATATCTCGAGACGTGAAAATATTGTCTCAAATGTACTACAATTCAAATGAGAAAAATGAAAATTATGAATTATTAAACAATGAAAAATGTGAAGAATACAAACCAGAAATTTTAAAATTACAAAAAATAAGTGAAAATAAAGAAATTACAGAAAATTTAAATAGCCAAGATGAACCGAGAAATGAATTTGATAATAATTTAGAAAATCAAGAGGAAAATGAAAATATAGAAAATCAAGAAATAAACGAAGATAATCAAGAAAATCAAGAAATAAACGAAAATAATCAGGAAAATCAAATTTTAAATGAAAATAATGAAAATGGAATTAGTTTAAGACCAAGAAGTCAAATAAAGCCACCTAGATGGAGATTAGATTATAGTATGGAAATTGATGAAGAGACAGAATTATCAGCTATGTGTGGAATAAATGATTTTGATTATGAAAATAATGATGAATATCCTGAAGAATGGCATGGTGCAATAAAGGAAGAAATCAAGTCACATTTAAAAAATGATACATGGAGAATAGAAAATAGGCCAAAGGATAAAAATGTTGTTGGTTGCAAAATGATCATGAAAAATAAATATAGATCTGATGGACAGCTCGAAAGAAAGAAAGCTCGGCTAGTTGCAAAAGGGTTCTCACAACAATATGGGCTCGATTACCAAGAAACCTTTGCACCTGTAGCAAAACTCAAGTCAATCAGATTGTTGCTAGGAATAGCAGTAGAAAGAAATTTGAGAATATGTCAATTAGACGTAACTACAGCATTTCTTAATGGTGACATAGAGGAAGAAATATTTATAAGCAAGCCAAAGCACTTAGAAAAATTCATTCAACAAATAATGCTGGAAGAAGCAGAAGAAACTCCTCTATTCAAGAAAGCAAAAAAGGTACTGGAAGATTTACGAAGTTCAGGAGAAGAAAAAGTATGTCGACTTCAAAAAGCTCTATACGGCTTAAAACAAGCTAGTCGTCAATGGTTCGTAAAATTAGATTTACACTTAAAAGAACTTGGTTTTAGACCTTCTCAAGCCCTAGACATTCTTATCTAAGAAGTCAAATTGGACTGTTAGAAGAAGAGTCCTAATATGCTCGTGAGGGGGAGTGTTGGAAAGAAGTATTTTTTACACTCGCTCAACAATGGATCATCCAATACACAGTCCCTATGTTTATATTGACTCTTATATTTGTTTACTAATAACGTGTTGTATTTCTCAATTTATATTAATTAAAGTAATTCTATTTAAACTAAAACGTACCAATTATTAATAAATTACATAATCTAATATCTTAATACTGATTTTTGGATTCTGAACATTCATTTTTAATAATTTAGTCAAATAATTTAGTAAAGTAAGTGTCATTGATTGACCCTTATTTCACTAATGTTAATTAATGACCTATTTGTCATTGTTTATTTTTCTTTATATTTTGTCTTAAAATTTAATTTGGTTCCAATATTCTCTTTTATGATTTAATAATTTGAATAATTTAATTTTAATTCTGGAATTCCAAATAATCTATTTTTCCTTGTACTTTTTGTTTATAATATTTTATTATTTTATTTTTGCATGTGCTCTATTATTTTGTTTCATTTTCATATTTTTACACCTAAGTTTCCATATTTATTTATACTTTAGTTGTGTTGGAAAGTGCTATTTGGAGAGACACCCCCCTTTTGTGTGCCCCATAATGACACCCCAATAAATCGTTGTTATTTTTCTTTTGTTAAAACTTTGTTTTAATTGGTGACCCCGTTTTTAATTTTATTTTTTCAGACATTTGTTTATTATTTATTATAGTTTTTATTTAATTCCTCAAGAAGGTGGGGACTTATTTATTAGATACAAATAGGTCTCAGCTTCACTATATAGATAGTTGTGACGGATACCTTACTTGCCGTAGGCAGTATAAACTTCCACCCAGTGGATGCAAAATTCCCATTGGCCACAACACATGTGTATCAGGGCCGGAACTAGGAGATTTTTTAGGGGGGAGGGGCCCCCCCCCTGCCAAAAATTTCTATACAAAATTCATATCATTTTTTCTTATTTTTTAGTAAATCTTTCTTTAATTGCCGCCCGGGGACTGCCTCCACTGCCCCCCCCCCTAGATCCGGCCCTGATGTGTATGTATATTTAAAGAATTGGGTGATTATAAAAGTGTACAGACAATTGTATTCATTCATGTTTCTACTTTTATTTAATTTTTTTCTACCATTGTAAGAATATATATATATAAAATTTTCTTGTAAAAAATTATTTAACTTGTAATAACGCATGTTATAAATTAATAAAAATCTGGTGTGACTGGCGCACAGCACACAACTTTCTCTTACCTTCGGTAATCGAAAGTTGTGTACTGTGCTGTCTCACTAGATTTTTTGTGTCGACATGTATTTAGTTTCCGACAGTACGGTACATTCGATTTTCAAGATGTAAAATTTATAAGTATGGCGAAATATTTATATTTTGTTACCATGGCAACCATTTCTCCTATCTTTTCTATGGAGTACAAGAGTAAAGTGGTCTTCAGAAGTTTTCAATCACAAAATGAGAATATACATTTTAAAGAGAATCTAAAAAATAATTGATTTTTGAATTTTAAAAAAAATCGTTGGAGCAAATTTTGAGAAAATCGAAAAAAACTGAAAAAGTGAATCAGTAAAGTACTAGTACTTTTTGGTCGATTTTGTTCAAAAGCTTCGTGTCACGTCCCATGGGGGTGCCTAGCTTAAATATAAAATTTCAACTTCCTAGGTCTTTTCGTTCTTGAGATATCTTGTTCACAGACACACAGACAGACAGACACACAGACAGACAGACACACAGACACACAGACAGACAGACCATGTCGCGAAAACCACTTTTTTGGATTCAGGAGACCTCAAAACGTGAAGATCCATCAAAATCTCGACATCGAATTTTTGACATGAATCCAATACTTTCTCTCTATATATATATTACATATATACATAGGTAAGAGAAAGTAATAATAATAATAATAATAATAATGCTTTATTCATTTAAAAAAAAAATTTTTTTACAATTAATACATTGTTAAATTAAATATTTTAAAGCTTGTTGTAAATTATTGTTGCAGATCTGTTGATGGTCTCTTGGTAGACCGAAACTGGTAGTGTATTGTGCTATTAATAAAAAAATTGTTTTAATTTTTTTAAAATACTTGCTTGAAAATCAAGCTCAAAAAGAAGTAAACTCAGTGGCGTACCGAGGGGGGGGGGTCCGCCCCAGGCTCCGAGCTGGCATAGGCCCCCATATATTTATAAAAAAAAATTTATGAAAATTTATCTTTGAGAGGCTCTGACCCCTTGGGGTTCAGGTATATACGGTATTTTAAAAATATTTTTGGGTATGGAGGAGAGAGATATTTAAAGATGAGCACCCCCCCAAAAAAAAAAAATCAATATAAGGCCCCCTCTTCTAGTGCCGCCCCAGGCCCCAAACTGCCTCGGTACGCCTCTGAGTAAACTTCCAACATTTGTTAGTCATAAGACAAGAAGGTTGTACCCCAGGAACCCGTGTACGAGTGTACACAGTATGAAAATATAAACAGCAAAATTAAGAGAACTTTTTATTACAAGTTCAAGAGAATTGAATGTCAGACCTGCGAGGGGCACTGAAAATATTCATTCAAAGCGTCAAACCCCCTGCTGAGATCCCTAAAACAAAAAATATTCTTTACTATGCCTATTCTTATAATATAAATAATTTAAACAAATATCAGTCTACTTATATATGTTAAGCTTTTTTTTTGTAACAAGATGTACAAGCTCAAAACCCAAATAGGGTAAGAGCCTATTAATTTATAAATAAATAATGAATAATAACACTAGTTGGCAAATTGAAATTTTTTTTTCGTGCCCCGACAAAATTCCTTCAGTTTCTTAGATAAAAAGACCTCCTGAATCCAAATATGACCTTCATTTTCCCCCACCACGTACCATTTTCAGGTGGACAGCCCCCTACTTATTTCCACCCCTTTTCGTTAATTTTAGGGCCATGAATTAAATTTGGAGGGAGGAAAAGAAATTATTTCTTCTGAATGTCTAAAGAGGTGAAAAGTTCAAAAACATGAACATTTGGATCCAAGGGGGGGGGGGGTGTGGGGGGAGGATTTTGCCCCTTAATTGCCAAAAAATCATTAAAATTGATCGATTTTTATTGAATTTTTCGCCCTTTTTTTCACTGATTGAAAAAAAATCTGGTGTGACAAGCACTGATAACATCTTTTCATTACCGAAGGTAAGAGAAAGTTGTATGCTGTGCGGCCGGCCACGCCGAATTTTTTTTTTTTCTTCAAATAATGCCTTGTATTATTTGACCAATAGCAGAGCAGCATTGATGTCACGTGACACTATTGTTTCGCTAGTTCCACACTAGTAGCCGGCGTCGCCACCTTCAGTATGAGCTCCACGGTCAGTGAAGAAGCTTGCAAAAGACATCATCTCTCTCCGCTCCCGCCTGATTAACAAGCAAAGCGCCCGAGGATGCAATCTCGACAACTGATCCACGATGTCTTTTCTCCACGATTATTTCCCGCCGACCTCCAACCTTATCTTCACTTTCCTAGGTATTTATTTTCCTTTTTAATCCTTTTCATTTTTATTACATAATCGTAAAAAGATTGAATTAAATATAGAATGAAAATTATTTTATTATTAATTATTTTGAATATGCTTTTTCGTTTTATAAGTATCCAAAATACTAAAATAATATCAAATTAAAAAGATAATTTAACATGAGTGTGAGTGAATAGATAATTTTTTTCATCAAAATTGATGGAGATGATTCTAGAAACCTCTGCATATGAGAGTGTCGGGATAAGAGTAACTATGGCGTTTTCGTTCTCTTTCTCTGTGCAAAAGTAGCGCTCTACTTTATCTCTTTCTCGGCCATTCATGTGTTGTTGGTTGAGTGTCGTTCGATTTGTTCATCTTCAGAGATTTATATTTGTTTTCTATTATTAGATTTATTTTTATTCGTTTTTTACAAGTCTAGTTAATTTTATATTTTAAACAATATTAGGTGAGATTTTTTAATTTATTATTCTTATTTTATTTTTAATGCCTAATTACATCTAAAAAAATTTCTATATTTTCTCCTAAATTTGTATGAATTCAAATAGAGATTGAATTATATAAATTAAAAACCTATATTTATGATCCCATAAGTATATTATAAAATCTGGTGTGATTGACCGCACGGCACACAATTTTCTCTTGCTTTTGTTAATCGAAACGCTATCGTTATAAAAAAACAAACAAAATATTTCAATTTTACTCAAAAGATTAAGATTAAAATATGAATTTTTTCTAAAAATCGAAACGACACTTAAGACTACGGGAACTTGTTAGTTGGGAACTCATCAAATTCAGTCAAGGGCGGGCGGATACAAGGGGGGTGGGGGGAAGGGGGCTATATAAAAAAGGGTTTCGAATTTTGGGGAAAGGAGAGAATTTTGATGAAATTTTCCATGTTTATAAATTTTACATCTTGAATTCTAAACTGTGGTCCATCCCAAGATTCGAGCGTTTTTTTTCTTTTTCTTGTTTTTTTTTTTGTCCATTTCTCTCTTCGAGAGCTGTGCCTGGATGAGAGCTCGCTGCTGACGTGGTCAGTTTGTCAATATTTTTATAAACAAATGTCATTCATCGATTGTACACTAAGAGGGGCTAATAAGCCCTATGTACATGGACTATAATAAATAAAAAATAAATAAAATAAATAATTTAGCTTACTGTCGGAAACTAAATATATCACCTGCTGAGAATCCTAGTGGCCAAAGTTGGAAAATTCAATTTTTGAGTTATGCCTATAGCAGTAGTGTATCCAGGTGGGGGGGCGAAGGGGGGCCCCCCCGCCCCAGGGGGATCGAGCATTTGGCGCCCCTAGCGCATCCACTTTTTCCCAAAATCTCCGTTTTTTTTTTTTTTTTTAATTTCATAATAAATTCATTTTATATCACAAATCCGGAGAAAAAATTACAATAAAAAGCCCGAACGAGATTCGAAGAGGCCTACTAAAAAAAAAAAAAAAAAGGTCGAACGAAAAACGGCGCCCCAGTTGAGCTTCGCCCCCTCCGCCCTCAAAGGCTAGTTACGCCGCTATATATATATATATATATACATAGGCATGAAATAAAAGCTTTTATCCTGCTCTTTCAGGCGGCTGGTTATTTACAGTTATTTACAGGATAGTTATTTACTCGTAAATGATAATCTCCATATGGATTTTGCTCCCTTAATTATCATATTTTTAAAACCTGATAGAAATCAACGTCGAAATTTTTAAGGCGATCAATAAATTGTGTTGACAGTATAATTAGAATGTAATCTCCTCCGAGGAGTCGCTCGCAAAATGCTCATTTCTAATGCATAGACATCTTTTTCTAATCTCGCTCTCAACCTGCCATTTATTTATTTATCAGATGGGATTAAATGTCAACATTCCTAACATCTTTTCAACATCACTATTATTATTATGAATGTTATTTTAATATTTTATCATTAAGTTTTATCAGTTGGCAATAGCATTACTGTAAATAATAAAGAAGTTTCAATATTTTATCATAGGCGTAGCCAGGGGGGGGTTTGGGGGGTTCAACCCCCCCCCATGGGACCCTAGTCATGACTAGATATTTAATACAAATTATATTTCATATAGGGTAAGAGAAAGTAAAATATAATAATTTATTCTAGCCAAAAAAACAAGCCAAAATGATTTATAAATACCCTAAAATAATCTTAAATTTTTGAAAAAATTTCTTGATCCCCCCCATCAAAAAACTTCTGGCTACGCCAATGTATTTTATTATTTTAAAAAATATTGTGCAGGAAATTCAAAGCTTAATTAAGTTAAAAAAAGAAATTTCTATATAAAATGTTTCTCATTTTATAAAGTTAAAAATTTCTTTTTACTTTCTCGTACCCTATATATGAAATATATAGAGAGAGAAAGTATTGCGATCATGTCAAAAAATTCGATGTCGAGTTTTTGATGGATATACATGTTTTGAGGTCCCCTGAGTCCAAAAAGTGGGTCCTTGCAAATTGGTCTGTGTGTGTGTGTGTGTGTGTGTGTGCTGTGTGTGTGTAACGATTTTTTTAGCATGAAGGAGTTGAGCTAGCGGATTGAAATTTTATATTTAACTTAGGTACCTTTGAAGAATCTCAAAATAAGCTTTTGAACAAAATCGGCCAAAAAGTACTAGTACTTTACTGATGTACTTTTTCAGTTTTTTTCGATTTTCTCAAAATTCCCTCCAAGGATTTTTTTAAATTCAAAAATCAATTATTTTTTAGATGCTCTTTAAAATGTATATTCTCATTTTGCCGTTGAAATCTTCTGAAGACCACTTTACTCTTGTGCTTCATAGGAAAGATAGAACTGGTTGCCATGGTAACGGAATTTAAATCTTTTTCTTTTTATTAGATTAAAAATCAATTATTATTTAAATTCCCATTTTTTTTCTGTCTTTAATTGTTTCCGGGAAAACACTATATCACTCTCTCTCTCTCTCTCTCTCACTTGCAAACATTATCGCCTGTCTCTCTGCCTTCTCTCCATAGGCCTAATGTTAATTTCCTATAGGAATTTGTATGTTAATTTTGATTCAAAAGGGGGTCCCCTTTAGAACTTTTTTACGCATTTAAAAATTTTTTTTTTCCAATTCTTATGAAATTTTGTATTTATTTACGATTCTATATTGTGTATAAAATGTCCAAATATGAGATTAAAATTTTGAAAAATAACCATAGTTTATTTGAAGCAGTCAACATTTAAAATGCAAGTTTGAAACTAGGTGCTATCCGGAAACTAAATATATCTCGACACAAAAATCTGGTGTGACCAGCACGGTGCAGGCAACTTTCTCTTACCGAAGGGTAAGCAAAGTTGTTGTGCTGCCGCCGACCACCAGATTTACTAACAATGTAATAATCACATTAGATATCGCTCTGTACCTAAATCATCTCACAGTTACGTTACATTCAATAAAATTTATAAAAATGTATAATAAAATCAGCCATTTTTAACATTTATAAAAATAACGCCAAAGTAAGTTCATTGCAATAACGTCATAATTCAAAAATCGCCCTTATGGAGTTAGTGGTACAGTAAGTACAGTAAAAAAAAGCTCTATTATCTCACAGAGTGACATATCTGAGCTTTTTTTTCAAACTCTCAGCATAATATCTAATTTTTTTTTTTTTGAATCGCAAATTTTTTAAACTCCTTTGTTTACTTTCCAAAACGAGTGCCTAATATTTCCGTTAAAATAATATTAAAAAAAAATTTTAAAACAACGCTTTTTATATATAAACTAAAAAGGTAAAATAATTTAGAGAAGTTCTTTAAATAAGTATTAAAAATAAATATATGTTACTAAACTAAAAGCGTTAGACGCGCAAAATTTTAAGTGGCTAATGTATGAATATGTCGCTATGAATCCATTATATACCTTTGGCCGTGGCGGGTAGTTAGTCCAAATAGATACGGCAAGACGCCCAAAGACCAAAGTAACCCGAACCTATTGTACCTGGTATATATAGATTAATTATCTTACCTTTCATGGCTTTTCTCGGAATGACGGATCGGTGAAAGTGATAGCGGAATCCCTCTGCAATGGAAATTGGAGAGAGATTGTAAATTTGCGCGCCCAACGCTTTTTTTAGTTTTAGTAACAAATATTTATTTTTAATATACCCTTAAAGAACAGCAGAAAATTACAGCCACCTTATCTTATATCAATAAATTTAAAGAACTTGAACAAATTATTTTACTCTTTTCAGTACAAATATAAAAAGCGTTGTTTTTAAATTTTTTTTTTGGGGATCTTCTGAAAAAATAGAAATTTTTGAGTTATGACCTTCAAAAACAGAGCGATATACTGTAGAAGTATGTAAAGATAAGTTTTTTTAAGCGTCGCGTGGGATGTTGAGATATTTAGTGATAATTTGTAAAAACAAAGAGAAAAAAGTAAAAACAAATTGTTGGTGATGGTGTGCATTATTTTACATGAAAATTGTAATCGATTTAACTTTATTTATTTCTAACAATTCATGTTTAATTTAATTGATAAATAATGTAATATTAATTTAATTGGATTGCTCTCTAATATTTTAAACAAAATATATCTTTCTGCCTTTCTTAATTATTTTTATTCTGCTTTAGAGCCTTTATATTAATAGTCTTGACTTGTTTATCATCATCCAGCCCAAATGGACCCCATCGCCGTTCATTCACAATTGCTTAGGATTTAAAAATTAAGACTATCAATAACAACGAGACCAGATCAAAAGTAATGTTAAAATTCATGCCGAATTAATAAAAAAAAAAAAAAAAAGAAGAAAGTCCCCTCCATCCACTGGGCGGAGTATTTCACACATGCCTTTCGCTTTAATTTGAAATATTATTATTATATATTCATAGGAACAAAATTATCTATTCAATAGCTAAATTGAAAAGATACAAATGATATAACTAAATTTGAATGAAATTCTAATCTTGATTCAATATTTGGGCGTATCTAGTTAATATTAGAGAGGTACCTTTTTGCTTTGTGTTATTCCCATCCAACTTCCAGCATCGTCTATTCTTGCTTGCCTGTCTCTGACTGTTCTTCTGAGCCCGTATCTTTTAACAAAAGACAAAATATTTTTTTTTTTTTCACACTCACACTCACACACACATTCACACTGTCTTTTCGGCAACTTAGGCCATTTAAGACATTTACGATATCCGTTATTATTAAATTATATATATTGGGGTCCAGGCATTCTTATTTAAGCCATTTGGTATCCAATTGGCTTAAATAAAATCATCGGACTGCCTGGGGTCCGAACCCGCGACGTTTGGTATATGAGGTTAGCACGCTAACCTCTACGCCAT
>JAKCPI010012209.1:0-21871 GCA_023213315.1 Euborellia annulipes | reverse complement strand
TTTTTTACAGTGTACTATCCCACTTATTCTGTAGCGCGCTCCTGATTGGTCACTTTTATTAATAAATTACTAATTAACTACTAAATCAAAAAAATTCCAAACAATGGATTTTTGGGCTCAGAATATTTTTCTTTTTCGATCCGAACAATGGGGTGCGTGACACCTGGGTATAGGGTAAGAGAAAGTAAAAAAACAGGGAAAAATTCCTTAGAAAATTTTCATCTCCAGCACAGTAAACAAACAATTATCCTATATTCATTGCGTTGTCATGACAAGAGACTAACAAAAACAAAGAATGTGTTGTGAGCGTGAGAGAAAGTATGTGAGTGAGTGTTTATGTAAATGAATAAAAGAGATTATTTGACGATGCCCCTTTGGAGTAGTGTATCTCAATTGGATAGTGCAGCAAATGGTGCGACTTCAGCTGCTTCCGCTGCTGCTGCTGCCGCTGCAGCAAGTCCAGAGATGGGAAATTGGCTTGTCTCGCGTGTCCAACAGGAAGAACATTGGAATGTTTTAGAGCCATGCACGTTTTGTCGGAAAATTTGTCACGAGGCAATGGTCTTTTGGCCTTATTGGCCGAGAATAGTCATGGTTTCAGCTGCCCTTCTAATTGTGGCCTATGTACTCAGGTAAAAAAATATTTTTTTTTTTTTTGTTTGTTTATTATTTTGTTTGTTTACATTAAAAAAAAAAATCATTTGCCCGTTTGCAAGAACATATTTAACGGTTCGTTAAATGCTTTTAATGGTTTAAACCTTTCGCTAAATAATTTTGGGTTGCAAGAAGGTATTTAAAGGTGATTGGTTCGTAAAAGCTGTCTTTAAACTAAATGTTGAAATTCGGAACTTTAAACAATAAAGTATCCATTAACCTGGTTGGTTTCATTGAAATAAAAAAAATTTAGTGACTATATTATCACGAGAGAGAGGTAATATATAAATGCATATATTTAATTAAGTTTTCTTTAGTTTCTGAAACGTATTAAGCGATATTATTAATTATTATAGATATTCATGTGACGAAGAGAAAAAGTGAGGTTATAGTATATTCCCAGTTTCTTTATAATTTAATATCTGACAGTTAGAGCTACCAACGTATTTATTATTTTTATTTTACGATATTTAAATATTTAAACATTTTTTGTTTTGTAACCTAATATTAACAATTAAAATTTAAAGAATACAAATATAATTACTATTTTTATTTATTTTATAATTTTGGTACTATTATAAATTATACAATTTGACAATGCGCTCTTGCGGTCAAATGGCCAACTAGATAGAAAGCTGTCATTTTCGGTGGCCCAATCGTTTTGCATCTATCTATATATCTTAACAGTAGGGAATAGTGCGTCTCGGGGTGCCAATTTTTGGGACTTTCCAGGGGCCACAATTTTGAAGCTATCGACCTCAAATTTTTTTTTAAATTAAAGCTATTTAAAATATCTCCAACTTATAGAAGCCCTTTTTTTGATTTTCGAAAAAATGAACTTTTTTTTAGATTAATCGCATTAAAGAAAAGATATTTTTAAAAAATCCGCTCTATATCTTACAGATAATTAAATTACTAATCGCTGTGTTAAAAATAATAATTTTCTACCCTTAATTAATTAGCTGGAACCTTTCAAATGAAATGGAATAAAACGCTTGTATTCCTATGGGAAAAACTAACGCCATCTCTTGCCGCCTCGAGTAACTCGGTAGTCAATCGTCTTCTAACGGCTTTTCGAGACGCGCACCTTAAAGTTGCTCTAGCAACAGCCTATAATTTTAACGCCCAAAGCGATGTTTACTAACAGACTTTTAAATATTTGCAGAATTGTTTTCTTGCAACCCGACTTTATGCTACTAAAATCGAGTATTTAAAGTTATAATAAACTAGCGGTGGTAGGGTTGCCTTCGACAACCTTAAATAAGAATGCCTGGGACCCCAATAGGCCTATATATATTCATAATAACGGTTATCGTAAAAAAGTCTTAAATGGCCTAAGTTTACGAAAAAACTGTCTGTATGGATGTGTGAAAGTGAGTGTGAATGGGAAAAAGTGTGAGTGTTGAAAAAAAAATTAAATAAAATATCTTTTGGCCAAATTTGAGTACCTATCTGTAAGTAAATTTTAAGAAAAAAAATGCCCCCCCCCCCCAAGAAAAAGTTTCACTTTTCGCATCACATTTAGTAAATTGATTAATATTATTATTATTTTTTTTTTATATTTATAGAAAACGGCGGCCTCCATCACCGGATGAAAAAATAGACAAATGTCACGAGTCACGTTGTAGATGCCGATTTATCGAAACGGATTTAACCAAAGTTCGACGTCGAATTTTCCGTTCTCTAGATCGACCGTCGTCATCAATAGAAAAAAATTTAAAATCCGTTTCCCCATCATCGTCATCATCATCATCTAAAATTGACAATCAATCCCAATCCCTTCTCTAATGTCTAAAAAACAAAACAAAAACAAAAAACAAAAATAATAATTATTTGGAATATTATACTAAAAATTTAATTAAATAATAATATTAAAATTATTTTTTTTGCTCTTTAATTTCAACATTTTATATAGGAGAAATTCAAAACACACTTGTCGTCGCTCAGTTTGTTTTGTTTCTCTGCTTGTCACAGCAGTGCATTAGATTTTGTTAACAGACATATATAGAGGTAAGAGAATGTATAGTAAGGAAGCGAACGCCTGGCCTGGCCTCACTCCCGGGTTGCCACTCTAAGGCGCCTTGTTGCTATGCAAAATCTTAACCAATTAGATATTTCCTTTGCCTATTGTTAAGGGACGATTGAAATTATTATAAGATGAAGATTTTACGAAACGTTGCTTACTTTGAACGAATATAATGATTAGGGATCGGATTTTTAGGTTCGATTCGACTCGTTTATAGGTTTTTGTAACACCCAAAATAGGTTTTTTAGGTTTTCGCCCAATAAAACGCATTGGGGGGGGGGAGTTTTAATTAATTTTAAATATGTACAGAAATTTGTAAAAAAAATATTATTTTAATTATATATATATTTTTTTTTTAATTTTGAAAAATATAATTAAAATTTTTATGGGAAAAAAAAAATTTTATTTAATTTTAAATACCTATGTACAAAAATTATTAAAAAGTAAAAAAATACAAAAAATTACAGGTACCTAAAACATTATATAAGAAAATTAAATAATTCTGGAAGTACATAAAATGAAATACATATTCTATAATTTGGCTTGATTGCAATGGACAAGAATATATTTTTGTAAATCCTCCATTGTAAAATTTTTACGGTTGTCCCTTAGAACGTTCTTAAAAGCAGAAAAGCTTCTTTCTACTTCACAAGACACCATCGGGGCATATCGCATTGCGATGATGAGTAATCTCTTTTTATTTATTTATTTTCGTCGTTATTTCGTTAAAAAAAAATTTTTCTCAAATAAATTTAAAAAAAAAAAACTCGGTAGATGAGTTTTCTAATTTAAGTGATTTTAGGTGGCCCGAACCCATTTAGGTTTTTTTAGGTTTTTCAAAATTTGGTTAAACAACTCCAGAACACATAAGTCGAAAAAGTAATTTGTCCATTTCGCGTTTGGAGTCAAGGAAAGAAAAAGGTGAAAACCTAAGAATCGGGTCCCTAGTAATGATATATTTAGGAATATAGATGGATCCTTATCTTCATATATTCCCTTATTAAAGTGAAATTGATTTAGAAAAGATTTATTAATTTTGATGTTAGTTCAAGCCCGAAATAAAATAAAGATGATCTAAAATAAATTAAAAAAAATTTTTAAATTGAAACTTTATTTTGATCGACACAAATTGTTTCGTTTCTCTATCAGCATGTCGCGTTACAAGCCGTGACGTCAAAGACCGTGACGCTACAAGTTATGACATCACAAGCCGTGACGACAAAAATAGAAAAGTTGAAATTTAATATATATGATAAATTATAAAAAATAATTGTGGGATTTAATTATTGAATTTTTAAATTGATAAAATATAATTTTTTAAATAATTTAAAATGATTCAAATACAATAAATAAATATTGTTCTCAGTTTTTAACATGCGTCTTTTGATTTTCCAAAATCATTCCCATTTTCCAATTATTAAGTTAAGATTAAAAACGCGATTTTAATACCCTTAATTGAATAATATTCTGAAAATTTTCAGTTAAATCCGAAAAAAAGTTTCACTTGCATCGTGCTTTCATAAAACCACACAATGTTTTTTTGAATCAATAATTATCCACTAGAAATTTTCCTTTAAATTATACTATAATATTTATTTATATTAATCAGCGTGAATATAGAATATAAAAAAGAATTGAAAGGTCTTCCCTTCTCTAAGGAAGATAATATTCAAAGATCTTACCGATTCAAGGTCCTGAAGATGGGAATTACCCTTTCCCGAAACGTCGACGCCAGCAAGCTCCTCTAAACGATGTTTACTTTTATTTTACCTGACAATTCGATAATGATGCAATGATATGAATGATTTTAAAGGGAAGAGATTTAAGGTCATTTCCATTGACACGCTCGCTATTTAGAGTCAAGTCAAAGTTAATTAATTAATGATTTATCTGCTTTCCTTGGTCAACTGGATTCCGGCTATACATACAAATTGCATTTGATAAGAGAGAAAATATTAATATTTATATTCTATCTAAATAAATAAATAAAAACAATTTCCCGGTTCATTAATTTCATCTTGGAGGATAACACTATTAATAAAAATCAATTCTCACCTAATTTCTTTCTTAAAAGTTTTTTTTTTTCTAGTGAGTTAAACCCTGAAAACGAAGTCCAGTGGGTCAGCTGTCTCTGACTCTGACATTTCTTTAATTTTTCTGACAATTTATATGTAGGGCTACAAATTTGGTTCATTAAAAAATAACACTCTCCTATCCCTTAAGAAAAATCAATATATGGACGGTTTATTTTGAAAGTGGTTAAGTTCATTTTTTATTGAGAATTCGAGAAAATGAAAGATTGGCATATCTGTTAAGGGGGCTGGGAGCGAAGGTGTTACGCATGTTTTTCCCGATAAGATGGCGTTGTGTGTCATAAAAAGTATGCCCAAAAAATCAAGTAATTCAAAAATTTGCCAAGAGATGTCAGAATGGTAGATAATAATATTTAATGCATTTGGTTGATTTTCTTTGATCTATTAACAATAAATACTTTATAAATGTTATTATATATTATGTATCTTTTATAAAAGCATAAAAATATATAAATATAGGCTAATACTATATCGGCTGTTAGACTAGCCTGCCATCTATTGCAAGAATGCTGAACTAATTTGACAGTTGAATTTTAAATAAATCATCTAAGCTTATTTTAAAAATTTCTTAATTAATATGTGATTAATAATAACAATAAATTCATTTTTAAATTTAAAAAAATTTAAAGATTATTGGGACAGATTGTTTTTTTGTATTTGCCTGATAACAAAAAAATTAATTACGATAATTTTTTAATAAGTCATTAAAAAAATTATAGCTCGATGTCCCTCCCAATAATCTCTGATGAATTTAATTAATTAAAAAAAAACCGCATTGAAAGATTTCTTATAATAGTCTAGTTTTTTTTTTTAAGTACGTTTAGACGTCGCTCCTGAACCCCCTTAATTAAAAAATCTAGGCAAATTATGTGAAGTTTAGAAATGTTTCTACTGATTTACCAATATGTAATTTGATTATATAAATGTTTTAGGCGAATTTGCAAAATAATATATAATAACAGCCAGCAAATGGATTAATTAATTTTTTAATTTTGTACAGTTCATGTACCCGTAGGTATATTTTGAAATATTTTATTTAGAATAATATAAAATTTAAAAAGGATCAGAGCACTTGGGGGGGGGGGAAGGGGCAAATGTTCTCCCCCCCCCCCAAATGACGCCTCTGCTAGTAACTCTTGACAAGTAATATAAACAAATGCAAAATAACAGGCTATTGACAGGCAACCATCTGCTAAGCTACCTACCTTAAATTGGACTTAGACCACTTTCATAATCAATGTTTGCGCAATTTCTTTTACCATTCAATTTTAAGTTGTATAAAACATGGGAATGTTTAAAGAAACAGCGAATTATTTACATTAAATTAAGCATAAAATATGTGTTATCTCATTTTTTTTTTTTTTAATGGACTTACACCACTTTAAAAATCAAAGTCAACGATCCATATATAATGGCGGAGTGTCCGTCTGTCTGTCTGTCTTGATTCACTCCAAGCCCTATCCCGACACCTCTAAGAAAAATAAAAAATAAAAAATTTAATTATATAACAATTTTTATTATTTTTCATTTGAGAGATATAATTATTTGAATTAATTGGCTTTAATTATACAGAAAGCAAGACTAAAAAAAAAACTCAATGCTTTCCAATGGGCAAATTCTGAATTTTCTGTAATTTTAAGTCTCCCCATTTGGGGCTCTCTTTAACGTTCTCTCAAAGAATGCAAAATGATATTGAAATTTTAGGATGTTGTCGATGTTCGCCCCACTATTCTGAAAACTTATACTATAAATATAATCAAGCATAGGCGCCGGAACTGGGGGGGAGGTCAAGGGTACATTGCCCCCCCCTGGCATCCTATAGGAGGGGGCAGAGGGGGGCAATATGCCTTCTTTTATTTCATTTATTTTTAAAAATAATACATTTTTACTTTCTCTTACCTATGTATATATGTAATATATATATAGAGAGAAAGTATTGGTTTCATGTCAAAAATTCGATGTCGAGATTTTGATGGATCGTCACGTTTTGAGGTCCCCTGAATCCAAAAAAGTGGTTTTCGCGACATGGTCTGTCTGTCTGTCTGTCTGTCTGTCTGTCTGTCTGTCTGTGTGTTCAATTTTAAGCATGAAGGAATTGAGCTATGAGGCTGAAATTTTATATTTAAGTTAAACGCCCCCCGGGACCGACAAAATAAGCTTTTAATCAAAATCGGCCAAAAAGTACTAGTACTTTACTGATGTACTTTTTCATTTTTTTTTCGATTTTCTCAAAATTCGCTCTAACGATTTTGATTAAAATTTAAAAATCAATTATTTTTTAGATGCTCTTTCAAATGTATATTCTCGTTTTGCCCTCAAAATTGTTTGAAGCACACTTTACTCTTGTGCTTCATAGGAAAGATAGGAGAAATAAATGGTTGCCATGGTAACCGAATTTAAATCTTTTTTCTTTTTATTAGATTAAAAATCAATTATTATTTAAACGCCCATTTTTTTTTCGGAGAAAACATATCTCTCTCTCTCACAAAACTATCTTCTCTCTTTCTACGCGTTTTAAATTTTTCTACGTTATCTTCGCATTTGGCCAATGTTAATTTCCTATAGGGATTTGTATGTTAATTTCGATTCAAAGGGGGTCCCCTTTGGAACTTTTTACGCATTTAAAATTTTTTTTTTCCAATTCTAATGAAATTTTGTATTTATTTACGAATCTATATTGTGTATAAAATGTCCAAATATGAGATTAAAATTTTGAAAAATAACCATAGTTTATTTCAAGCAATCAACATTTAAAATGCAAGTTTGAAACTAAGGTGCTATCGGAAACTAAATATATCTCGACACAAAAAATCTGGTGTGACCAGCACAGTGCACAACTTTCTCTTACCGAAGGGTAAGAGAAAGTTGTGTGCTGTGCGCCAGTCACACCAGATTTTTTACTTTTGAAAAATAAAATCTTTTAAATTAAAAAAATTAAAAGCGTAAGAAATTCATTTTTTGCCAAATTTTTTTCCAAAAATTTTTGATAAAATCACTAGAAAATTTTTAAAATTTTAATTTTATTAAAATTGTGATTTTATTTAAAATTTTTAATGTTTTATACAGTAGTAGATATGATTTTGTTTTATACTAGTAAGAAATTCATTTTTTTCCAAAATATTTTATATAGACCCTGATGTTTTTCTAATTTCTAAAAACATTTTATATTGAATTAAAAGAAGAAAATTAAAAATATTTATTAACTTCAAATAGTATAAATAGAGGCTAAAAAAATTTTTGATAAAATCACTAGCAAATTTTTTAAAATTTTAATTTTATTAAAATTGTGATTTTATTTAAAATTTTTAAAGCTTTATACAGTAGTAGATATGTTTTTGTTTTATACTATTTGAACATATTAAATTATTTTAATTTTCTAAAAAAATTTTTTGCCCCCCCCCCTCCCTGATTCAAATTCGTTCCGGCGCCCCTGTAATCAAGTGATTGATTGTGGTTCCTGATAATGAGAGCGACCTGCACACGAAACGTTGGTGAAATAATAAAAATATTTTTTTTCATTTTTAGATTAACATAATTATGATAATTACAAAAAATTTCTAATAAAAAAAAAATACACAAAAATTTGAGAGAGAAATTTAGAGGCCACTCCGTTTATTTGCCCTTAAACTTTTATAATAATTACTTATTTAAAAACGTGTCTGTTGTTAGTGAGGTATTTATTAGTCTATTTATTTCATTACAACATTATTATTTCGGAAAAGGAACATAATTATGTACGTATTTATGTAAATAAACCTTGAAATTTGAGCCTACGACCTTGTTATTAAGACAAGAATTGTCAACTCAGTTGGTTAGTGGAACAAAATAAATAAATAGCCTAATTATACTGTATTTGTTAGTTTAATTTTATTATGAGGATATTTTCCTTTTGAACAAGCGTGTCGTGTCTGTCAGGTGACTCTGAGTCGTGAGCGCAATCAGGGGGGGGATAATATTTTTGTTTCAATGAACTTTTCTATAATAAAATAAATGCAAAATGAAAAATACCGGCAAGTTAAGGGCTTATTAAAAAATTGTGACCTTCATGCCAACATAAATAAAAAAAAGTTATTTAAAAATTTGTCCAAAATTCCCTAAACTTAGGGTTAGCAAAATTTATATTCCACAAATCCTTTCTCTCGTTATAATGACAGATAAATGAAATTATAAGTTAGCATTAAAAATAAAAGGAAATTGATAATATGATTTAAAAAAAAAAAGTGCAGGAGGTGGATTTGAACTCGCGAAGTTTGATTATGTGAGATTGGAAAAAAATTAGTAGCGGACCATTTAGCCACTTGAGCCACGCTTTACTTATTTCTCTATTGGAAAAATAAGCCTTTTGAGAAACATGAAATAAAAGAAGTATTAAAAAAATATTAATATTCCACATATGATATATCATTTTTCATTAATTTTTATAGGGATTAATAATTTATAAACAAAATGTTAATAGCATTCATAGTTTTCAAATAATTCAATGGCCAAACGTCAGATTGTTTATGTCTTAATGTAATTAAACTAAAAACTCTATCTAACATATGATAAATGTTATTAATTCTTGAATTCCCCCTGATTCCAGAGAACTAAAGCCCTTTTAATTATATGATCTAATTTGGGAGTTATTGGCGATCAAAGTTAACCTTATTTTCGACCTTATTGACATCATCACTCAATTTTCTATATTATCGAAAAAGCTTATTTAGCATTGTCTGATTAAAACCAAATTTTTACCAGAGATTTATAATTAAATAATGAGTTTTTTCTAAAGTTTCATTGAGATTGGTAAAGAAATAAATAAAATATTGACTATTTTGTAAATTGACTTTTAGCATTCGGGATCCCGGATGGGTAAAGAGAGCCGTCTATGAACCGGCTCTAGGCTTGCAACCGAGATCCCGAATTCTAAAACTCAATTTACAAAATAGTCAATATTTTATTTATTTCTTTACCAATCTCAATGAAACTTTAGAAAAAACTCATTATTTAACCCATATCTTCCCGACAATAGAAATTTTGAAAAAATATTTTATTTTGTCATCAATTCCACTTAAAAGTAATTCAAATAAGATGATAAATATTAAAAATTAGCAGTATGTGTTGTCATTTTGACATAACACAACGTTGCGCTCACGCAACGTTGGGAGTTTCCTGGCAAAAAATAATTTTTTTTTTATTTCAATCACCTACTTTTCTTTGCTCAAAATGTTAAATATTAATGATTGTATGAAAAAACTGAACAAGATTGATTCTATTACTCATGAAATTAAAAAAAAATGTGAATGAAGGTGAAACTGATATTTTTTGCATATGTAGATCATCTGGATTTTGCATCTCGTCTGCGCATTTTCTTCATCGCGGATTATAATATGGAGAGTTCTGTCCTCTTCTTATTGAAATTACAATTGTCAGGTTATTTTAGTTTGAGCATAGTTTATTCAAAACTCTACTATATCATCCACAATTTCGTCTAAGAAATGTTCAAACAATTGTAAGCGTGTCAAATTCCCAAATTTATTCTTTATTTCTTAGACACATCTGACTTTGCAGTTTTTAGGCGTATCACTGTTAGTTGGGACACACTTCGGCCCCTTTGTTATAGGATACTTTTTTTTTTCTAGTGTGGTTCATCATAAATATTTTTTATAGTGTCAGGTACTGATATATCTGTTTTGTCGTCTATACTGGCATATATTTTAAATGTAGCACCATATCTACTGTAATTATTCACCCCCGTCATTGATAATCATAAGTCCATCTTCTATTTCTTCTTCATCAGTTAGTTTATCTACTTTAGGAGTTATGATGACTACATAAATGGCTTCTTCTCCCTCTAATTCCTCAAAAATAGCTATAATTTTCTCAGCTGTTAGTATTTTTTTTTTGTAGAAAGCCATTTCTATGTTCAATAATTGAAAAATAGGACAAATAATAAAAAATAATAATAATAAAATAAAATACGAAAATCATAGAAGGATATTATAATACGATGTTACTACTAAAAACCGAGCCGGGGAACTCCCAACGTTGCGTCAACGCAACGGATAAATGTATCATTCGCTACTGTGTCATAGGTCTAATATATTTAAGAAAAAAAATATATGTGTATTCCACATCTATAACATTCTGGAATATGTACATAAAAGTTGAATTAAATATATTTTAGTACTTGAAAAAAATTATTGAAAAATATTGATAAAAACAGGTGTTCAGTAATTAATTTTTTTTCACGGAGTGTTGCACTTATTTTGAAATGTAAATACATAGAAAGAGAGCTTATGAATGCCTTTTAATAAATGAATGATGACTTTTGCATAAAAACTTCATTTTGACTGCATTTTATGAAGTTAAACTTGGTGTTGCGTATACGCAACGCCGGGAAGAAATGGGTTAATTATAAATCTCTGGTAAAAATTTGGTTTTGATCAGACAATGTTAAATAAGCTTTTTCGATAATATAGAAAATTGAGTGTTGATGTCATTAAGGACGAAAATAAGGTTAACTTTGATCGCTAATAACTCCCAAATTAGATCATATAATTAAAAGGGCTTTAGTTCTCTGGAATCAGGGGGAATTCAAGAATTAATAACATGTATCATATGTTAGATAGAGTTTTTAGTTTAATTACATTAAGACATAAACAATCTGACGTTTGGCCATTGAATTATTTGAAAACTATGCATTCTATTAACATTTTGTTTATAAATTATTAATCCCTATAAAAATTAATGAAAAATGATATATCATATGTGGATTATTAAAATTTTTTTAATACTTTTTTATTTCATGTTTCTCAAAAGGCTTATTTTTCCATTAAAGAAATAAGTAAAGCGTGGCTCAAGTGGTTAAATCGTCCTCACGCAAACTTTTTTACCAATCTCACGTAACCAAACTTCGCGAGTTCAAATCCACCTCCTGCACTTTTTTTTTTTATTTTTGTATAATATATAAAATGATATTTCAAATTCTAAATTGCCCCTCCCCTGAATAAATAAATTTCAGCTCCCCCTCCCTCCAAGTTGTAAGCTGCACAAGGTATTTATTTACCACCAACATAATCAGTGAGGCCCTTCGGGAGAGGGGGGCTGATATAATCGTCGGAGGGCATTTCCCCTCTCCCCCGTAGCGCCTCACTAATTAAAATGTTGGTAAATAAAAACCTCGTGCAGCTCACCGCTCACAACTAGGTCGGTCCCCATTGTTTTGCGCCCTCAGCCCAGTTGCGCCGGTGGCGGGCGCCTGTTTTGCCACGCCCTCGTTACGGCCCTGTCTATAAATATATATATATAATAGGGGGATGTCCGTCTGTCTGTCTTTATCCAATCCGAGTCCCATCCCGGATCTCTCTAAGAAAAAAAATAATAAAAAATTAAATATATAAAAATTTTTTTTTTTACTTTTTAATTATTTTAATTAAAAGACTTTATTTTTTCTTAAGGCAATACAAAACTCAATGCTTTCTAATGGGCAAATCCTGAATTTTCTGGAATTTTTTGCGGTACTGAGTATTTATCCTGTAACGTCCTCTCTAAGTCTATAAAATTTCATTTCAAAATTCCAACAGTCAAACTGAGCCTGATTGTTGACAGACAGACGGATGGACACTCCGCTATTAAAACTTATATATAGATTTTCCTATAATTAGACAAGACTGTGAATGTTCTTTCAACGCTTACTTTCCACTCTTGAGCATATCAGGCCCTTGTGGCGCCGAACTATACTATGCGGTTGACAACACCATATTTATTGCTACATCTCACCAGATAAGAAACCACCCTATTAGCCCTCGACCTCTAAATCGGCCTCCCTTTCTCCTTTCAATCATTCATTCATTCATTAATCGTCGTGACTAATAAATAAATAAACAAACCGTATTTATAATTCTTTTTAGAAGAAAATTTATTAACTTATTATCTATCTACTACAAGGCAAGGTAGTAATAAAAAGGGGATAAAAATTTTATTGAAAGAAATAATAAATTCTATTATATTGATTATCTAGTAATTTGAATAAATAAAAACAGAATCTAAAGATGATGTAATTATATAATCACAAATTACACAAATATAAAACATTTTCAATTATTATTCAGAACCATATTTAGTTGTCTAATATTCGGGGGCCGCCGCTGCCCCAGCCCCCTAGGTACGCCACTGTAGGTCTATAATTTCTATTTATGCACAAGGAAGGAAGCAGGTGCAGCCAAAATTAAAGCCTCCGATTTTGTTACAATTAATGAGACGTTTCGAGAAAACTTTATTTCCTCATCATCAGTCTTTCAAATTGTATTTGTCCCGGAGTTGTTAAAAGGGCACAATACATTTATTATGTATTTTCTTTATGGGTGTGTTATTCATTGACTTGTTCAGTGAGAAATGTATGTAACAAAATCGGAGGCTTTAATTTTGGCTGCACCTGCTTCCTTCCTTGTGCATAAATCAACAGCCACGTACTTCATTGGTTATCTTCATTGGTAATTTCTATTTATTTTACTCTTCCTTCCTAGCAGTGGCGTAGCAAGGGAGGTCATGATGCCCCGGGCGCTACTCACAAAGGGGCGCCAAATGGTCCGTGAAACAAAAAATTGCTGGATAATTATTATAATTGATTTCTGGAAAATATATTTTAAATTTAGTGCCAGTGTAATATAATAATTCTAGCCGAAAATTTTCTTCCCGAAAAAACGGCCGAAAATCCGAAAAGTTCCAAAATAAAATATTTTAAAAAATCTGGTGTGACTGTCCCACAGCAGACAACTTTTTCTTACCTTTGATAAGAGGTTGTGTACTGTGCTTGTCAAACCAGATTTTTTGTGTCGACATACATATATATAGTTTCCGTCGATATATTAGAAGATGTAATTAAATTTATAAGTATGGGAAAATATTTATTTATATTTTGATACCCTGGCTTCTATCTTTCAAGATTTACATTTAGATACAAGATTTGACACATATTTCGGCCTTTTTAAATGCATAATTTGGTATCCAAATGGCTTAAATAAAATCATCCGAACCCCTGACCCTTGGTTTAGAAGGCCAGCACGCTAGCCACTACTGTAGACCAAGCCCGAGGGCCTGAGCCCTACTTATAAATTTCTTTACATCTTCTAATATATCGATGGAAACTTTATATACGTATGTCGACACAAAAAATCTGGTGGGACAGTCACACCAGATTTTTAAAAATATTTTATTTTGGAACTTTTCCGAATTTCGGCGAATTTTTACTTTCGGCGAGTTATACCGCCCCCATAATAATTTTGTATATTTTACATATAATATTATATGGTTTTCGAATGAGGGGGGGCGCTAAAAAGGTATTGTGCCCCGGGCGCCAGTTAAGCTCACTACGCCGCTTGTATGTAGATGGGAAAATTACAAGAGATTGCTTGCATTGTTAAAGAGTATTTTTTAATTTAATAGTAAAATGTTACAATCACACACAATAGAGTACAAATATTTATTTATTTAAGGATTAGAGGCAAAATCACAGTGGGCTCACTTGTCTTGGGATTATCCGTGTAAATCCTCCAAGTTTTCTCGATGCAATCAAACACTCCTAAAACAACAACAACAATTATGTTTCTGCAATCTTTCAGGGGGGCACCTGCCTCTCAAAATTCTTGTATAATTTGATGAGATTATAAAATAATTCTGCTCGAGTATAGGAACAGATTCAAAATTTTTCTTTTTTCTTATTTATAAGTATTGTGATAGTATTAAAAAATAAATGTCAAGATTTTGATGGGAATATCCATTTTGAATGTCAATAATTCCAAAAAAGTGAGTCTGTCTATGAACAAAGAAGGCAAAGAGCTACGAGGTCGAAATTTGATATACAAATTTAAACACTAGGTTATTTGTTTCAAAGGTTTTAATTGAAATTTGATATTTAGGCCTATTTAAATCAATTATTTTTCTTAAATTATTTGAAGTACACTTTCATATGAAAAGTTAGTAGAAATGTCTGCAGAGTAACAAAATATAAATATTTTCCTATTAGGCTGAACGCACACTAATTGGAGAAAATAGCTTTTGTCATTAGGGAAAAACATTTTGCTCGAAACCAATTCACACTGATAGAGCTAAAATAAGCATTTTGTTCGATCATGGTCACATTTAGTTTTGGTTGATCAGTGTGCGTTATCCTATTTAATAAGTATTTAAAAAAAAAAAAAAAAAAAAAAAAAACAGTTTTAAGCACCATTTGTTATGTCTAAAGGCGGCGGCTACACGTAACTGCACACTTGACAAGCATGCATGTGCAATCTTTTTGTACCAGCATACACCACACGGCACAAGCATGCTTGTGAAATGTGCCTAAAACTAACCTAAAAATTACAAGAAAAGTGATGCCCCGGATAGGCTGGAGGTCCCGGGTTCGAGCCCCGGGGGACTTTTTGATTCGGACTAAGAATTATTGAATACACAATTAGATTATGTTTCATTTTTATTGAAAAAAATAAACTTCACGCGTATTTCGAAGTTACTTTAGAAATGGAATTACAGTGAATTTTTAACTTGAAACACATAACCTAGTGTCTTTTTTTTTAGAAATATATTCAATATTTGTAATATTAGTGCGAACATATTATTAGGGTCTATTATTATATTTCAACAAGAGCCTAAGGGAGCGTACAAGTATTACGTAACGCAATTTGGGGGGGAGAGGGTCTCGTAAAACGTTACCATGCATTACAAGGGGGGGGGGGTTGAACAACGCTTTACGTAACTTGTATTTTAGCGACTTTCCGGTACTTTGCGCAACATAATTGTGACTTTTAGATAAAAATGGCCCCTTGAGAGTTAGGTAACGTCTAGGGGGAGGGGTCCAGAAAAATATTACGGCGCGTTACATGGGGGGGGGGTCAAAAATCTTCAAAAATTGAGTAATATTTGTACGCTCCCTAAGGCAGTTCTGACTAGTAGTTGCAAATGATATCATTTCCATTGATTGTGAAAAGAAAGAAATTGTGGCTTAAGCCCTTCATAAAAATGATTTCCTCATACCAGCAGCAATCGTCAGCACTCGGCCTTTATCATTAAAGATGGGGTATTCAGGATCAGTTTGATTGCCAAGCATTTCAATTATATCCTTTCTGCTTTGCGCTGGTAATTTCTTCATAACTGCAAGGCGTCGATCACTACTGATCAAAATCCCTTCTTCTAGAGTTTCAGGTGAATCCATACGCAGGTATCTAAAAAAATTAAAAAAATTAATAACAATTTTCTTTCTTGTTAACAAAGTTTTTACTTTAAACTATTTGCACAGATAGATGTTCCAATTACAGAGGTATTGATTATAAAGATGCTGGCCCCGATGGTCCTTTTCTCAGACTGTACTCAGAATGGAAGGTAAGTGATTCATTATTATTAATTTATTATTAGAATCACTCATCTCAGGAGTATCGGGAAATCAAACAGGGATATTGTTTGAAATGTATTCAAAGGTAGATTTTGGGGATTTTTTCAGTGAATGGGATGATAAAATCTTGTTCCCAATTGCAAAAGTAAATTTGGTAGGTATAGCCCATTTAATCGAATGTAATAAGACCTATCTTTTGAGAGAAAAAAATTAAATTATCTCCAATTCTTATTTTATAAAAAATAAATTATACATTATGATCAAATAGTAGAGTGAGTGCCACAATTAAGTACCCACCTGGGAACTAGATTCTTGATTATATGGTATAGCATATGGAAAATATGAAATAATTTTAATGACCGAAAAGATAAAATAAAATCTGGTATAGATGATTTTATTTTACCTTTTCGGTTATTAAAATTATTTCCCTATAAACCATATTCTCAAAGCTCTATCTCCCAGGTGTGGGCTTAATTCTGGTTCACACTGTACCAGGAATTTGTAAATAAAACAAATCATCTATTTAATCATTTACATTACAATCTACAACCGCTCGCTCCGCGTAAATAAAAACAAATCATCTATTTAATTATTTATATTTAAAAAAATCTGGTGTGACTGGCGCACAGCACACAACTTTCTCTTACCTTCGGTAATCGAAAGTTGTGTACTGTACTTGTCTCACCAGATTTTTTGTGTCGACATGTATTTAGTTTCCGACAGTACGGTACATTCGATTTTCAAGATGTAAAATTTATAAGTATGGCGAAATATTTATATTTTGTTACCATAGCAACCATAGGAGAAATTCCTATCTTTCCTATGAAGAACAAGAGTAAAGTGGTATTCAGAAGATTTCAATCACAAAATGAGAATATACATTTTATAGAGAATCTAAAAAATAATTGATTTTTGAATTTTAAAAAAAATCGTTGGAGCAAATTTTGAGAAAATCGAAAAAAACTGAAAAAGTGCATCAGTAAAGTACTAGTACTCTTTGGCTGATTTTGATTAAAAGCTTCGTGTCACGTCCCATGGGGGTGCCTAACTTAAATATAAAATTTCAACTTCCTAGCTCTTTTCGTTCTTGAGATATTTTGTTCACAGACAGACACACAGACAGACACACACACAGACAGACACACAGACAGACAGACCATGTCGCGAAAACCACTTTTTTGGATTCAGGGGACCTCAAAACGTGAAGATCCATCAAAATCTCGACATCGAATTTTTGACATGAAACCAATACTTTCTCTCTCTATATATTAACATATATATAGAGGTACGAGAAAAGTAAAAATTTATTTCAATTGAATTATATACAAAATAATTTAGAAATAAGGATAGTGGATAACAACCAGGGAAAATAATAAAAACAAGATAAATTTTTATCAAATTTTTCTTTATTTGATCGTCGAAGTTTCGAACGCTAGTCGCGTCCTTCCTCAGGAGAATCAATCGTCAAACAAATACAGATGGAGGTATTTCTAACGAAAATTGAAATCGTTGGAATTTTATTATTTCATACACGATTTCAATTTTCGTTAGGAATACCTCCCCTCCATCTGTATTTGTTTGACGATTGATTGTCCTGAGGAAGGACGCAACTGGCGTCCGAAACATCGACGATCAAATAAAGAAAAATCTGATAAAAATTGATCTTGTTTTTATTTTTCCTGGCTGCTATCCACTATCCTTATTTAGTTAAATTCTCCATCATTAATTTAGAAAAATTAAGAGACAGCAGAAAAAAAAATTATTCTCAAGATATTAAAATAAATCTACTTGAAGGCTCTATATACATGTATGTGATGTATATATGGACCGTTTATTTTGAAAGTGGTGTAAGTCCATTAAAAAAAAAATGAGATATCACATAATTTATGCTTAAATTTGTGTAAATTTTCTATGTACAACTAACTAATGGTAAATTTCTTAAAAAAATTCCCATGTTTTGTACAATTGAAAATTGGTCGGTAAATAGATTTTTTAATAAACAGATATGTTAATTAACCTTTAATTTTTTTCGAAACAATAGAAAATGGACTTAGACCACTTTCAAAATAAACGGCCCATATATTCTACATCTCTTGGAAATAAATTCAATTGAGTTTTAAACTTAAAAAAAAAAATTATTGATAGTTTCAAATTTATATTTAATTTAAAAAGACGATATTTGATTTTTTTTTTTTTTAATTCACACTTTTTCTCATTCACACTCACATTCACACAGTCTTTTCGGAAACTTAGGCCATTTAAGACTTTGACGATAACCGTTAATTATTAATATATCTATTGGGGGTCCAGGCATTTCTATTTAAGTCATTTGGTATTCAAATGTCTTAAATAAAATTATCGGACTGCCTGGGTCCGAACGCGACGTTCGGTATAGAAGGTAGGCACGCTACCAATTACTCCAAGCCCCGTGGGCGACGATATTTGATTGAATTACTTAAAATCTAATTATATTGTTAATGATTTATTGATTTAAATAAATAAATAATAATCAAGATTAAATAGTGGAACATGGCTCTAGCTGATATGCTGAATAGGGAAGAGGATAGGATGCAGCCCGGCCGAAACGTTCTAGTGCTTAATTAATTAGAGGCACCATAATTGTCTGCATCCTCTTGCCTATTCAACAAATAATAACAAGAGAAATATGATATTTTTCAATTAAAGATTAAAAATCAAAGGAATTTAAAATAGATAGAATAATGTAAGGGAAAACGAAGACCGTAAAAAGTTTAAGTTTTACGCTTTACAACATATCTAATAAAGGAAAAATGACATAGTTTTTATGAATTATGATGGAATACAAGAGATCCCTTAATGCAATTTCAAAGAGGATGGTAGTTAACCTGTTGCAGTGATAGAGGGTCTCTCCTGGACTAGATGTCAAAATATTAAGAGGAGATTCGAGTTGATCTTCATTATCCGGAGCGACTTCCGCATTATGAAATAGTCGATCACCTTCTTGTTTTAAAAACGTCATATTAACACTGACAGCTTCCGCAGCTCCACATCCTCGATCTCGGAGTATTTCCTGAGCTTGGACGAAATTTGAAGCAGCTAGAAGAGCTCGAGTCAGGAAAAGACGAGCTGAAATGGAAATCAAATAAATTAAAACCCCTTTCATAGAAATACGAAAAAAAAGGAATATTTACGTACGTGTCTTTCCAGGAACAAGATTCCGTGCTTGTATAATGTTGATAGAATAGACAAGACCGTGGTGGTTATAGGACATGGTGAAACCAGGGAGATAGCCAGCATAACAGAGTGAAGTGAACCTTTCTTCGGTGACACGCCAACGTCCCTGTGGCTCCTCCTCTTTGATATGTGCACTCACCAAATACCAATGGTTGAGTACTGGCGCTAAGGCGTCTTCCGTGTGCCCGAGGACTTGGGCATCCAATTGATTTAAGCAGATAGAGGAGCAACCTGTGCCTGGATTGGTTCCATATCTCGAGGTAGAGCTGTCGGGGAGGATAATATCGTCCATGTTCAGCAAGAAGAGCTGTAAAATTAAGAAAAACATTTAACAACTGCTGTTTTTTTATTCCCTTTACATTACGTACTTTATAAAAAGGAACATTTGATCCTTCAGCGATTCCTTGTAATTCTCTGACATATTGCGGGAAATTTCTTTTGCAAGACGCCAACGTATCCAAATATCGTGTCTTTCCAGATTCTGTATCATAGGCCGCTTCATAATCCTTTAGACCTTCAAAAGTGTCGACAAATTTTTGTATCAAACCAGCGAATGTACGACCCTGAAAAATAAAAAATAAAAAAATTTTAATTCGACGTTTCACTTTTGATAAATAGCATCCTTAGGGACCAATATTTTATTAAAAGCAAAAAATTATATTCTCTCCTTTCGAGGTTTTTTTTAATCAAAGAAAATAACTCACCTGAATTGTTTTGTCATTACATCCTTAGTAGAAATAATATAAAGGCCATTTAAAATATTTTTGTTTTTTACATTTTTATTAGAATATGGGCACAGAAATTTATTTTAAATTTTACTAATATTTTTATTTAATAATAAATAAATAGAAGAGAGGGAGTTTAAGGCGTATATAGCTAACTATATTAATTCTACATCTCTTGGAAAAAATCCCATTTCGTTTTAACCTCACAAATTGATCATTTATTAATTTTTATATATAATTATTATTATTATATTAAAATATTGATTTAATTTAGAAAAATTATATTATTTGATTTTTAAATTATTAATATTTATATAAATTTAAATATTAATAATAATAATAATAATAATAAAAGAAATTTGATATATCCTGTCAAAAAAATATCAAATAAAATATAGGCCTAGATATTTTCAATTTTTTCTTGAGATTAAAACGAAATGTGGGGGGTGGGGGGGTTTTTTTTTTTTTTTTTTTTTTTTTTTTTTTCGGTATGTGGGGCCATCACCCTTTCCACCTTTATCCCATTTATTTAAATTAAAAAATTGAAATAAAAAAATAAAATTAAATCAAAAAAATTAAAATTTTTTTTAATTAAAAATTTTTAATATTTTTTTAATTTGGTTCTCGGGGGCGCCCGCCCCCCCCCCTTCTTTTTAATCCGCCCCCGAAAGGAAATTAATTTTTATCTCGAAATGTCACGCTATTTTGAATATGCGCTTATAAAATAGAATTAAAATAAAGGATCTTTAGGCCCTACATTTTATAATATTTCCAATAGACGAATATTAATGACGAAACAATGCAAGTGAGTTTATTCTTTGACTAATCAATTTAGAGAATATCTTTATTTTCAAACATTGCCAAAGTCTTCTCCGTTTCTCTGCTGCCATTGCTTTCATATATTTAAATAATTTTAAGGCTTTAAAAGTATTTATTTATTATTAGAATGATTACGAAGGATGGATTTAATGAGAGGTGATTTTTTCTCTCTTGTTAATTATAGTATTCGGTCATTTTTTTTTCTATTATAATTATACATATTATCGAGATGTTAATATTGAAATAGTTCATTTGTAGCTCGTGTTCTAATTCATGTAAAAAAAAAGAATCAAAGTTGTAGAACTTTCCCTTTTTTTTCTTAAACAAATCTAACCTTAACATACATCATGGGAATATATCCTTTAAAAGATATTCCCAGTAGATCAAAATTCTAATATAATAAATTTATTTTGATATCTTTTCTATTTGTCTTTGATAAGAATTTTTTAAACGAATGATAACAAAATATAGAGTTGACCTCGTTTTTTTATTATTAGAATAAAAATTAAAATAAAATTGTAATTTAAATAAAAATTTTGCTGAACCCAATGGCGGTCTCAGGATTTGGTTATGGGCATGGGCGTAACTAGGGGGTGCCGAGGGAAGGGGAAGAAGCCTGCCCCCCAGAAGGCTCGTGGCCCCCTCCCTCCAGAAAGCTCCCTGTCCCAAGAAAAATTGAGAAAATATGGGGCTTTCCAGGCCCCCCCGGAGGATAGCTGGTCCCATGCCCCCCAGCCAAATTCTCTCCGGTAGTTACGCCCATGGTTAAGAGGGAGGGGCAAGAGATTTTTGGTAGTAAATGAGGGGGGAGAGGCAGTGACGATTTCCAGGGCCCCTCCCTCTAGTGACTAAATCGTGTGAATTATTTTAAAATTTTACAAACCCATCCATAGCTCACTAGGTCTTGTGAAAGTATTGTTGAAGAGAAGGAAAAAAGATCAAAGCTCAACAAAAAATAAAAATAAACTTTTTT